>CM034350.1:91070606-91213891 GCA_019925275.1 Mytilus edulis
TGACAGAAATCATACAAGGCGTGGTTAGTGGTGCTGATGGATGTGTGTTTACATACGGTCATTCAAAAATCGGTAGGTATCCACCTGATCTCAATTAATGAAGTAATCCGCAAATTAAAGAATCAATGGTTCTGTCTTTCTGTTCTCTGTAACATCACACTGCATTTCTTAAAAAATTGCCAGCTTTGGTAGTTGTTTCCACAATCTGGTGGATTCCCAAAGTATAGGTCTTTAAAGTGTCAATATAAAAATTAAGTTTAAAAGAGATTTATCTACATTTTTTGGTACTTCACACAAGGGTTTACACATCTACAACCCTGTGTGTAAGAGCCAAGACCCACACTGCAGGTATTGCTCAGTAAAATATGGTCTTCCACAGAGTTCACAAAATCTTTTTACCCTTGTGGTCCTTGGAAGAAAATTTGCAACTTTTGGTAGCCAAAACCTTCAGACCATCACTATTTCAAGAACTATGGTCTTGACTGTCCTTTCTTCTTATAAAAGTTGTTATTGACAGGTGGTGTAATTTGATTAACAACAAAATGACTGTTGTCTGTTTGACTACTTGAAGTTGTTTTTTTCAAACTTTGGGTTTTTTCCAGACTTCACAGCAACTTGAACTCCAAGAATTTCTTAATGTACCATTTACTAAACTAGCTAAAAGAACATGTTTTAATGGCTGTGAAATATTCTTAATGATTTTACCATAAATTTATTCTGTGAAGGATTTTCTTTGAGGAAGGGCGAGTATTTTAATTATGTACACTTTCAGACAAAACTTGTAAGATTTTTTGTACTGGTACTTTGGTGAATTGTTTGGAAAAAAAGAACAGTGTTAAAACATTTGAATTCACTTACCATTAATTTTACATATATTTCTACCTTAAAATTTATAAACAGAATCTTCTTGGAATTTGTTTGCTTGCGTCATTGGAAGTTGGTTAATATATTTTGGGAGATTGGTATATTTTCATCAAGAAATAGGAAATAGATTTATAATAACAAAGATACGTCAAAATTTTCTACAAAAGCTACATAAAATCATTTAAATAACATATGTCCAGAAGGGTAATGACTCTTATTGCCCAAATTGCAAAAGGGAAATAACCAATGAACTTAGAATTATAAAAAAAGGGTAACATATAATCATGATTATATAATTTAAATATTTTGCTATAAATATTGAGTTGGTTTTGAATAAGACCCCCAGATTCTAAGTATTGCGCTTTTATTTTTAGCAAAGTCCAGTCGCAGGGTTACAGTGTAAAGTATGTTACATATTATCCATTTCACAATAGATATGGTATTTATCTATGGAGAGTTACTGGTACTGATTAGGAAAAGTAATTAAAAGTCGTACCATTGTTTGGCTCCTACTGTTTAGGTCAGATCCAGGCACGATTCCGTGGAGAGAGAAAGAAATAAAAATTATTTCTTTGACTTATCCCTGGAGTGTTCGGTAATAACTTTCTAATACCAGCAAATCTATGTGGTTTAGGAAACCAACTTTGTTTTATTTTAAGGAGAGAAACAATGCTAAGTAAAAATTTCAAGATTTTGTATATTTTGGTCTTCAGGTCACCTTAGTGTCTGATTTCTAGTTCTTGGACTTCTGTCTGCTCTTGGTGATTTTCTTTTATCAATTTAACTCTGGTTGAAAAATCCTAAATTAAATTTAATCTGGTGTGTTAAAATTAAAAAAAAAAGAACCAAGAATTCAAAAATTTTTAAAGTATTTTTTGTTACTAAAAAACATTTTTTTTTACTGTAAATTCAGAAATTATTGTGATGTGTTATTGCAAAAAATGTGATAGAGTTATAATCGCAATAATTTAAACTAGCAGAATGAAACATGATTTTTCTCAATATCGCAAAAATTATAAAACGCAATAATTTCTGAATTTACAGTATATAGAATAAATATAAAATACTGCTTGGTAACAATAATTTCTTAACCAAAAACGTAGAAAAATAGAATACCAATGGCCTTGCAAAGATTTTTTTACTCCAGTTCATTGTCTTTTGGTCTGATAAAATTTAATTACAATTAAAAACAGCCTGACAATATATTTTCTTTGACATTTGAAATGTCATGTCTAAGGAAATAGCCGCTGGTCATGAAACAACAGCAATCAATAGAAAGGAAATAACCGTCTGGATTGTTCTTAAGCTTATGAAATTTGGATTCAAATGAAACAGGATCGCGGTAATTGTATTGTCGTAATGTACTTTATGGTTAAGAAACTGTAAAGCACTTGATGGTAACGGTTCTGATTAAACACAGTTTTCATTATAATTTGATGATTGGCGTAAATTGGCAGTATTGTTCTGGACGCTAGAGATCAACAGATGAATACATGATTTAATCTGGACATGAAACTTACATTTCTGACGGACATCCCTGTATGGTTATAGACATTAGGATGAGTCACGTTTCCCAATCTCATTGCGATGTGTCAAAATTTGATTATCAGCTAACCTAGCACTAGGCCCTTGTATTTAATAAATGAAATATGGTTACAACAATTAGATTTGATTGGATAAATACCATGTACAAACGATGCATATTGATGCAACAGTCTTCCATTGTTTTTAAATCAAATCGAACATAGTTAAGAGCATTGGATTTTTTGTCGGAGAATATGGCGGTTTTAAAATGGTCTTTGTCATCAAAAGGAGAAAATGATTGAATTACTCTCTTCATTGAGTTGTTCCTGACGGGAATAATTAATTTATACCACAATAGTTGTTCTGCAATAAAATTAATCTATTGCATTTAAGTGAAGCATTAGTTAAGTACAGGGACAGGTCACTCGAGTCCATCGATTTGTTCTAATTGCTACAAACATCCAACAAGTCCCCGTAGATTTGTTAATATTCCATAATACACATTAAATTCATTTTCACTCGTCTTGTTCAAACAATTCATTAAGTTCGTTCTTACACTGTATTCAGTCCTTGTAGATTTTATCGAGTGTCAGAACTTTACTCAGAAGACAATCTTGAAAACAACCGAAACATTGTTCAAAATACTGATCTCTAGCCCATATTGACTTTTCGTAAATTGGTAGAGAGATGCCGCCTTCACATCATTTGTAAAACATATGTAACTAGGCCTTATAGACTTGCTAATATCGTGTCTAGAGTAAAAAACAATCGCATATAGAATATAATTTCCATAAATTTCATATAATGTTGCTAACATGATAGAATTCTATAAATATAAAGAGTTTTGAAATGAGGTACTTACGCTGGCAATTCAAGTCTATATCTAAGTTTTTTATGGTGGTGTTGTTTTATGATCAGAGGACCAGACCTCAATAAACTTTTTATGACTTTTCAGATTGTCTAGTTCTCTCCACTTCTCTTATATGGTAATTGGTCAATCTTGAATTATGTGCTATGTTTTGGGTCAAACATTTTGGCATATACATTATTATCAGCATACAGATTTTCAAAACAAATTGTTTAGAAAATGATATCCTGTAAAAATCTGCATAAAGATTCATCATAACATCTAACATTTTTTCTCAAATAAGTTATATTGTTCAAATTTGATGAAATGGACAAGATATTGTTGTCATTACCTACTTTCTGTATACATGTAGTCGTAAAATATCAACACAGAAAAAAGGCTATATAGACACCAGTCGTCACATAGTGAGGGGGAGACAGGGTAAGGGAGACAGGGAGAACAGGGTAGGAGAAAGGAGAAGAGGTGGGAGAAGGGAGGAGGCTGGAAGAAGGAGAAAGTTGGAGAAGAGAAAAAAAATATCTTCCTTTAAATTTTTTCAATATTTCAAGAAAAATATCTCAAAGGAGATGTTTTATTCTAATGGGAGAAAGGAGAACGGGGTGGAGAAAGGAGAAGAGGGTGGGAGAAGGAGAAGATCCCCCTGTCCTCCCCCTCATAGTTTAAAGCTCAAATTCTTATTAAACATTTTATATTTAAAAAAAAAACTTTGGGGTTACAGTTAAATGAGACAGTATTGCAGCACCAATGAATAAAAAGCCTTAAACTTTAAACGACATCATGATCATTTTATTTAGTAAATTTGATATTTTCCACAAAAAGGGGAATTTCTCATTTTATCCCAACAACATTTATGACCATTTTATTAAGTAAATTTGATATTTTTTTCGACCAAAAGGGGAATTTTTCAATTTTCCACCGTATAAATTAAATGTAAAAGATCATATAACCATATTTGTATATTAAACTACTGAAGTATAGACAAGTATGTACCTATATCAATTTAGTGACAGGCAGATTAGACTTATCCCTATCATATATGTTTGTTTTATTGCACAAGTACACTTCTATAATCAAATAAGTAGTGATAATTAGGGATAAGATATCCATTTTACTTTGTTAAATCTTTTTAAGTGTGTTATGCTTGTATAAACTTCAGATATGTGTAGGCTTGTAAGGAGCATCTAATTCAAAATAAACCTGTTGAAGAGAAAAAGGATTGTCTTATACACTCTGTACTGGAAAGTGCAATGAAACTTCATAGAATATGAAATTTTTGTCTTTTTTCTGAAGGGCAGATTTTATTAGCTTAAACAGTATGCGTATAAAAGTTGCATTTAAGTGGAGTAAAAGGATTAAGAAATTGAATGATGAATGATCTATCTACATAAAAATGGTTCTATTATGATTTCAAGGCAGAAATTCAGGTCTCCAAATTGGGTTGAAAATTACCATGTATTCTATATGAACTGTGCTCTTTGTAATAAACTTCATCCCCAAAAAAGTCCTAAAAGAAGTTGTTCAGATGGCAGAGAAATCTCTGACCTAGAGAATTGTTGTTATGATTCAAAAAGGTTAAAGAAAAGCAAGTGAAAAAAACTTATTTCATACATTTCTTTCAAAGTTCATTTAACGTAATTGTTTCTTAAATCTGCACTTTAATCAAGCAATAAAACAGTAATCAACATGCAAGGTGCAATTTCACATTGCATTGAAATAACTTGTAAAGTATGCTCAAAATTTTTTTTGCACATGTCGTGTACAAATTAGTGCAGCGCTATCTCGTAGCAAGATGAATGGTTTTAAATTATAGAAGTCATACATTTTAAGAAATTAAATATTCCTAAAGTCAATAGGTATAATGCATTAGATTTGTAATGGATTGATAATCAATTTACAAAAGTTCTCGTTCTCAGTCATTTGTAGTTGTATTTGACAAATCATTAGTAACTCTTCAATTTAATAGACTCCTTGTGGTACATGTAATCAAGTTTTATTTGAAAAAGGTTGCACATTTATTTGTTTAGATTTTATGGTAATATCTTCAAGTGTATTCGTGTCGTAAAGTTAAATTTTTTGATTGTTTTGTTTTTTTGCCTGCATTTATCAATTGTTTTGACTTCTGATTATACAGAGTTCAATGTAAAATCAAACTAATATTTTCAGAACTTGTTTCAATATTTCTTAGATCAGATTTTTATAATGATATTTTCTAAGTATTCAGTTATAAAAAAAATACTTGAGTTTTTTTCATCATTAATTTTGACACTGTTGGAAAAACCTTAAATTTCTAGAGCTATTGCCATTGTATTTAAGAACAAAACTTTCAAGGGTCAGTCTTGAAATATAAAAATTGAGAGATGTGGTAAGATGCCAATTTATATCCATCCCAGAGATGTGGAAGTTGAAAAGTTTGCTTTGATAAAACATGCAATTTCAATGCAATCTGAATTGGCTTCATTGTTTTCTGTACATGTGAGTTATGAATATTAAAATTGTTTGTGCAATTCTTGGAATAAAATCAAAACTTTGTATGCATGTTTAGCTTCAAATTTCTTTTTTTAGTTTTTGAAAATTCATTTTGTAATTTCTCATTTCAGGAAAATCATACACCATTGTAGGAAGTGACAAATCAGCCCAGACTTTAGGAATAATACCAAGTGCCATTACCTGGCTTTTTCGTTTGATCAATGAACAAAAGGATAAAACTGGTGCCCGGTTCTCAGTGAGGGTATCAGCAGTAGAAGTAACTGGAAAACAAGAATTGCTGAGAGATTTATTGAGTGAAGTTGCTCAGGGTAAGGATTTTTGAATAAATTAGTAAATTTAGTTGCAAAAATTTACCCGTCCTATATGAGCAAACATCAAAATAATTTAATAGCAAGAGCTTTTACAATGTAACAAAACATTAGTATTATGAATATGGTCTTTCAATGATTGTCAAAAGTAGTAAAGTTTATCCAATTTATCCAATTTAAAGTTCCAGATTTTAATAAGTATACTGGCAAAAAATGCATTTCTCAAGACCTTAGAAATAGTGTGGCATGGAATACATCAATGTACCAATTTTCTAGGTTTCAACAAAGTTTATAAAATCGCTTGTTAGTTCAAAGCATTAAATTTTGTCATCACCTGATAATAAGGCTGATTGAAATCTTATCTTAATTGAGGCATTCAAAATCAAATGCATGCCTAATTTTGAAATTAGAAATTTGAAAATTATCTTTCTTAAAAAACTCTTTCAGGAAAAAATTACAGAGTAAAAGTCAAAATTAAAAGCTGTTAAACTTAGATGAAAGAAGCTTTTTAAGTTTTATAGATTTCTCAACACCTAATTGAAAATTTCAATTTTGTCATAAACATAGATAGTAATTTTGTTGGTATAGTAAGTTTGTATTGATTTTGTTGATGAACGTGAATACTAAAATTGCATGTCGAGCCCTTTAAATAAATCCATCGAAAAGTAGTATGGGTTATAAGTACCATATTGTAAATTAAAATTGACATATTTAATTAATGCTTTTAAACACTGAATTGAAAGCATTGATTATTAATGTTATATAATATGGAATTAGAAATTACCGTTTAGTAACAAATACTTTTATCTTTGTAAAAAATAGACAGTGTTTAGTGTCAATGTTTAAAGCAGTATTTGCTGATGTCAGATGATAAAAATATGCTGTTTGCTCATGATGAAAAGAGGCCATTGATTTATTTAAAAATACTCTTCTAATTGTTACTTTTGAATAGTAATTATTTGAAATAGATATGAAATTTTAATAAAAATATGATTTAGATTTGTTTAAAGGTTTTCAAATTTATTGAAATCTTTTCAAATAATCACTCCAGTTTCAAGCTGGTGCATCAGGATCAAACAGATGAACAAATCACTCATGATTTATAGTTTAATTAAGCAAATTTGTTCTGAATGTTTCACAAATATCTATCTTTGGAAAAATGTTCTTTTAGTTTATGGATATTTTTTTTATTTGAACATGGGTATTAGTCATGTTTCACAATTAATTTTAAAAGCACATACAAATATAACATTGTTTTATTAAAGAATCTGAAATTTTTTGAGAATAGAATTTGATTTTGATAGGCCAACTAAAATTAATTAGTAGATTTTCATCCAAATTTTTGAAAAAAATGGGGCGGGTGGGAGGATTTTATTTTTAAAATTTTATTTCATATGAAACCTTCTTGTCACGTGTTATTCATATATGCAAGTGTAATAATAAGCTTATATCATGTAAATACATCCATAAGGTATCGTGTATAAGACAATAACAATCAAAACCAAGGAGTAACCAAAGACTCATAAAACCAAAAGACATTTACATCAACAGTTACAAATAATAAGTAGGAAACCTCCACTAAAAACCAGGAGTGAAATCAGGTGCTCCGGAAGGGTAAGCATTTCCTGCACCGTATATGGCACCCATCATGTTATGTCTTTGTTCAGTTTGGTAATGATGGAAGGTTGTTATGATTGAGGAAGAATATCACTGAGATATGATTTCTGACACTCTTTTGTCATAATGGCCAATCAGCTCATGATGGCGACCATAAAATTGCTTGAGTAATGACCTTAATTTGATTCATAGCCCTGTCTTAGCAACTTTTGAGAAAGCAGTATTCCTTGTTCAACAAAATTAAGGTACTTTTAGCTAGCTCTAGAGTAACGTATAAATTGAGACACATATACTCCATATGCTGATGCCGCTTTTTCAAATTCGTAAATATATATATCTGATTGGCAACCACTGTTCTACATGTAATTGCCCCTTTAGAAACCTATTTTATAGTAAACAACAGAAATGTGGAGAAATGCTCTCTGAAGTTGGACTATCTATATCAAATGTATTTTGCTTTCTAAGCAATGTTTTTTTTTGTCCTAATAAAATGAAACAAAGGCATTGGTATGCAACACGAGTACGATAAGTACGGAATAAAATGAAAACTCAAACAGAGTTGAAATAATAGGGTTGGTCCTTAATATGCAAGATGCAAATATAATTACAATGTAGAACATAAAGTGACTCTATCGTGGGTATTGGGACAGAGGATGTTTGCTGTTTTTCTACAAAAAGAGAAAAGGCATGGATAAATCTAAATCTAAGAGCTTGCTATAAATTAATAAATTAAAAATGCGTATGTTTGTCGATTTTCTGAACTCAAAATACGGTCACCAATCTATAAAGCCCATGCTTGTGTCAATTTCTGTATTCCAGTCAAACGTGTTCCACGATTCTTACGCTTTTGGGTTTCATTCACAGTCCAAATTTCTTGACACAAAGTCATTGTATAAATAAAAGAAATCCAAGGTGTTTTTCTCACAAACATTTGTCAGTTTGTGTTATTTGTGACATACTGCGATTTGCGTTCTTGGACACAGCGTATTACTCGTAACCCGAATATTTCACGCCCTTCTCTTAATCAATCTCTATTCTCGGTAAATGATGTTGTCATTATATATCAGCAGAATATATCGACTTAATCATTCAGTAAGAATTCTCTAAGAAATACGAAAACCGAAATTAGAAAAAGGAAGTTTCACATGAAACGAAATTATCGACGGTTACCGGTAACGGAAATGAAAAAAATACGGAAATCGTAATTTTTTCAAAAATAAAAAAAATCGGGGCGGGATGAAGATCTATCAATTAATTTTAATTGGCCATAACTACAGTTTTAAAACTCGTCCATTATTTCCCTCCTCTTCACTAGTGAGCAGAACTCCTTACTCTTTAGGAGCACCTCAGTTTACCCTGAGGATGTTCTTCAAAAGATTGTCCTTGCATCATGTATTTTTTTATGTTGGTTACTGCATCATTGGTGTATAAACCATATCCTCTTGTGTAACTTTCAAGTTTTGATTGTTCAGTTTTTCTTTTGCCAGGTACTGAATCTGGCCAGGGAACCTCACCAGGAGTATACCTAAGAGAGGACCCTATTTGTGGTACACAGCTAGAAAACCAAAGTGAACTACGTGCACCCACAGCTGAGAGAGCATGCTACTATCTTGATGCTGCCCTGGCCTCAAGAACTGCCCTTGGTACGTATATTTACAGAATAATGACAAATATTAGAGATTTGGATTTGAAATAAATCTCTATTTTATTTCTATTTTTTGTATGGTAAGAGAAAAGGAGCACTTTATCTTGTCAATATAAAAATAAGAAGAAGTGGCATAATAGCCAATGAGTTAACTCTTCACAGACCATATGACACAGAAATAACAACTATATGTCACCATATGGCCTTCAACAATGAGCAAAGCCCATACGGCATATAGTCAGCTATAATGGGAACTGAGGTGAAAAATGTAAAACAATTCAAAACAATAAAAACTAACAGCCTAATTTATGTACAAAATAATGAACTAAAAACAAATATGTAACTCAGCAACAAACGACAACTACTGATTATATTAAAATCATGCATCTTTAGAAATATAAAATCAAACAATTATCTGCTGATATCAAAGAAAAAATATTATAGAAAATGATATATTGCATAATCCCATTAGGTTAGACATTCAGAATTGTGTCGGATCTCTTGGATTATATGATCAGCATTTAACTGTAAGATGGATATGACAATCTTTGCTTATCAGGGAGAAAGGAAAAATGAGGCCCCTCATGGGGGGGTCCTAGTAATCACATAATCACCATTTTTTTGCCAATATAATCACATAATCATTAAATATTTGCTTATCTTTAGTAATCAAATAATCATAAACTAAAAATACAGTCCTAGGTAATCAAATAATCATGAAATATTTGGCTTAATAATCAAATAATCATAAAAAAAACGGCCAAGTAATCACATAATCAAAAACCCCATGAGGGCCCTCAAAAATGAATACAACACTTTATAAATTTTATGCATGCGAAGCACTTTTCTGAATATAATTTCATCAGGGAAGCTCAAAGCCAAATATTTGAAAGCCCTTGATGTGTAAGAACCAAAGCAGTTGAAGAGGGAGGAAATATTATCCTTTTTAGGAATTGAGTTAAGAGATGAATTCATTAAACCATAACAACAGAATTAGAAAATTTCCCCTTCTTTTATTTACAGATGATGATGGCCAGTCATCACATATGCTATTCACCATACATGTATATCAATACAGAATAGAGAAAGCTAACCAAGCTGGATTACCTGGAGGTAAGGTTTCGTGCTTTAGTGTCATTTCCTGAAGCATAGGAGTTATCTGAATATTTGTAATTGAGTGGCAGATAAAAAGATGTGGTAAGATTGCCAATGAAACAACTCTCCACCAAATTCCAAATGAGGAAAAAGTTATAAGAACTTTAGGTCATTTTACAGCCTTCTACAATGAGCACAACCTATACCACTAAGTAAGCTATAAAAGGCCCCCCAAGTTTTGAGTGTTTGTCATGTTGCCTTAAATTCTGAGTCTGATTGACTATTTGAAATTACATGTTTTTGGTGTTCATTGCTCATGTTAATATATCTGCAGCTTGTGATATAAAATTGCTACCAGAGCCTCTTGTTGAAATCGTGACAGATTATATAAAATATTTGTGAGTGAAGGAATCCTTTTACATTTTATTGTCCGATTTCACTGCATTGCTTTTCATTGACAGTAGTAAATGTCTTAACATTGAAGTTTTTAAATAAAAACTAATCAAGCGTTAAATTATTCATAAGTGATTTTACAGCTTTAATGATCTTTAATGAAAATTTCAACCTTATCAATCAGAAAAGAAGATTGTGCATTCCTTTAAGCATTCCCCCGAGTTGTCCATACATTAAGTTATAGCTACTATATATGAACTACGCTGCAGTAATCTTTATGTCTATTTTGTATTACATAACTTTGAAATTGCAGTCATTTGCGTACTAATTCAAGTGTTATGAAATCTTGGTTCATCTTAAGGGTTTATAGTGGATATCTGTTCTTCCCAGCTTTATATTGTATTATCAGTAGCAGTTTTCAGATCACAGAACTAACGCAGACCATGTTGTTGGCAGTTTGAGAATTCTTCCATGCTTTATATTGTATTATTAACACAGTTTTCAGATCATAGATCTTAAACCATACCAATGATATAGGCCATCAAATTATGTGTTAATCCTTTGATATGAGTTATCTCTCCTTGATAGGATGTTAAATAGTAACCAAGTTATAAACTGTTTCCCAGCAAATACTGTGTTCAAGGAATTTTGGTGTTTTTAAATTTTTGAGTTTTTGTGGAGAGATCTTTTTTTATTTCTTGTTTTTTCTTCTTCAAATTTATGAGGCGGATACTTTTAATGCATTTGATTACATGTTTATTTTAACGCTTGATTTGCCGTTATGAAAAGAGCGATAAAACAAATATTTGGAACTTCCTTTTTACAGTTGTTGAATTTTATTTTACTTTATTACATGTTTAAAATTTTTGCCAAATTGAACACCTTAAAAAGATTGAATAAATATTAAAACATGAATTCATTCAAAGGAACAAATCATGTGTAAAAATAAAAATGCATATCAAACACATTTAATGCATTTTACATCTTAAAAGCGAAATTTAGCAAGAAAGCTGTAAAATCCGTTATAAGATTGAAAATTTCAAATTTTATGATTCATAGATTATATAAATATATATATATGAAGAAGCATATTGGAAATTATTGCAACAGTTTGTCATTGTGAGACATAAACACTTCTAAAAATCAATGAATCCAGTTGGTCATAAGTTTACCTGAAATAGTATCATTGTCATTTAAAATAAGAAATAAACAAACTCAATATGCAGCATGAAAGTTTTTAAAAATATTTACTATTACAGGTTTTCATTCAAATTCATATAGTGATTACAGCAAAAATGCTTTAAAACTTTCAACTCTTTTAATTTTCATTTTATATTAGATATTTGTTGAAGAACAATATTTGAGGTCTCATCGTTTGCCTTTAGCAAAGAAACTAAAACTGTATCTGTTTGTATACAGTACAGTTTCGAAAATTTGTGGTTCTCTCTAATGACAAAATCTATAAAAACTGGTACCTTATGAATATTCATAAATCCACAGTAAAATATCAATAATTTGTACTCATTGTCCTTCCTTTCTATTATATAACTGAATACTATAAATAAGATTATCCCTTAAACGTTTTACTTAAGTGACAAAACAATCACTTATATTGCATAATTTTGTGGTTCAAGTCAGATGCTCAGCTGACATAATGGTTTAACGGGGCATTATTATGACTTAATTACCAGATAAATGGCTTATTGTAACAATTCTTCTATAGTTAATTAATAAACATGTAAACTTCAATTGATTAAGCTACAGATCTACCACAAATAAATATAAATTTTCTAAAATGTAACATTTTATTTACTTTAAAAGTCTTGCTATGAATATTATGAAAATTTGCTCAAAATGTATTTAGCAATTGCTTTAATTAAGAATGTGCCACAAATGGCAAATCACCAAACTTTTACTCAACAATTTGGTAAAAATTACCCCAAATACTGGTATATAAATATTGTGGTTCTGATTAAGCAGTAGTTGTGTATATATGGACACTCTCATTATAGAATGCATTATATATGACATTATATTATCTAAATAAATTAACAGTTATGAGGGTCCTGATCCTGAAATCCCGAAATCCTGGACTACAAACATGAAATCCAAAATTGGTAAAAAAATCCGGATCTTGAAAGTGTCAATCCGAAATCCAAAGCTTAAAAATGCCCTATCCAGTCTATCCCCCTCAGTTATGATCATTCATTGATTCAGGGTTGAATATATGATATATTTCCTTGGATATGCAGTTTCTGAGCATGCTTCAAAAATAACAACAAAATGACCTGTTAGGTTCTTTTGACCCTCCATAAAGGCATGAAATGTAAAGAAAAAGAAATCCCTTCAATTCTTAAAAGAAGCAAGTAGGCGAACAAATAGTTATCCATGGGCTGTTGGCAATCCTGGTTCAAATGAGAACAAAAATTTTATATACTGTACATGGTAAATGGACTGTATATTGGTGTTACCTGTGTAGTATGATATTGTCAATATAATACTTCCATGGTGTTACAAACAAGAAGTTGAAAACATTTGCATAAGCAGATAAGAGAAAAAATAGAAATCTCTATTACTTGTGAAAATAACTCTCACAGTTTTTTCCGTTATACTCAGTAAAATACCGGAAGACTTTTTACGATTTATATTATAGATATAGTATTCACACAGAGTCGTTTCTTTACATAACTTTGACAAATGGTAGGTTGGTTATGTAATAAGAGATTACGATACTTGTAAAGTAAAAAGCTTCACATTGTCAACAATTGTCAAATGACTTGATGCTTATTTAATGCTTGTATGATTGATGTACGGTATCATTTGCATAAATCAATATTCCGGTCAATCAAGAATTCATTTATAACAGTATTTCTGGGTGTCACACAATTTATCCTGTTGCTTGCTATTGACAAACTCGATCAGAATTCTCCCGCTGATAAAACCTATTTTTTTGTCCAAATGTTACTGACATTCTTGATGAACTTGCGAATAATTGCTTTAGATATATACAATCAAATTTACAGTTTACTTGTGTAGTAATCGTAGAAAATGAAGGCTGCAAGAATCGTTCATTCTCATAACAAATTATGTTTGTCATCGGAATACCAAAAGCTTTCGACTGACGTTAAAATTCTATACCTATTATTCCTATGTGAGTGTTTCCAAATCAAATATAATACTAGCAATGCCAATCACGAAATCCTCTCATCTAGAAACAAATTGAATTTTGAAATGTTGAATTGTGGGCAAATTGACCTGTTGCTTCATGTTTTGATCATAAGATCTAGCTGGTTGCGTTATATTTGATTGTTCATTAAAAATTTACGAAACATAAAGAACGTGGTATTGTCGTGTGAATACTCTTTAAAGATACAAAACCCTGGGAAATATGATTAAAAATATTGTTGAATGCCAGCGATGTTTGTCTTTAATAAGTCTAATGTCAGACTGGTATTTTTTATAAAAATAACTTATTCCCTCGTTGTAATTTTACACGATGTAATCAGAACGAAGTACTTCTATACAAATATAAAAGCAGAATCAAAATTTCAGGCACGTATTGTCGATAATTGACGAAATCCTCTTCATTTGGCAGTCTTGATTACACTCTCTGTTTCTGAGAATGTTCCAGGAACTTTTAGAATTGAGTAATAACAGAATTAAGTCATGTTTTTACTTTTCTAATTGAAACAATGTCTGAGATGAAATGTAGATCGGAGAGATTTTGTCAGGTCTTTAACTAGATCTGTCATGATTAAGACATATTATTATTGTCACAATTTCGCCGTCTGCTAAACAATGTTGAATTTATGATGGTAGTTTTCATTGTCAATGGAAACAATTTTTTTTTAACACAATGCATCTTGTTTATTTTTCAGTTGCTGGTGGCAGGAGTCGTTTACATCTGATCGACCTTGGAAGTCCTTCAAGGGGCAAAGACCCCAATGACACGTGCCTGAATTTACCTGCTCTTGGCAATGTCATCATGGCTTTACTGAATGGGCAAAGACATGTTCCTAACAGGTAACAATTGTAAATTGAATGCGTATTAAAAGAAGAAAAACAAGAAAATCCTAAGGATTTATGTTCTTTACAGCAGAAGACATTGAAATGTTAACAAATTTTATCTACCAAGTGATTAAAAGCTAATTGTTAAAGCATTTTCAGGTGATTTATGTAGATGAGGGCTATCAGAGTTTTTATCTCCTGATAATTTCAGTTTTCAAATTCTATTTGTAAAATTCTTAATACAGTTGACCATTGGGAAAATAAGGTTAATAGATTGGTGATATTTGCTGTAACAATTTTACAGCAACAGTTTTGATCTGGGATATGTCGTATAAGATTTTTGCTCTGCTAAATGTTTGATTGATTGTTGGTTGCCTAATATCCAGTGGCAAATATTTCATGCAAATTTAGGAGGATCTCTGCCTATAAAAACACCTTTTAGTCACTTATTGTTCTTTTAAAACTATTGTTTCCAATCTTTGTCAGGTACTTCTTTCATATCATATATCTCGCTAAAAGTTTTCTGTATGAGCCATTTCCTCTGAATAATATCTTTCAATAATTTCGCAATTCATTTATGGGAAAATGCAAATACTTGAACTTTTGAACATTTTTATCTCATTTAGAAAATATTGGAAATGTTTCTTTTTATGCATTAAGTTACACAGTCACAATATCCGTAACTGTCAATTTCTTTTGTTATATGACTTTTTTTCCCTCCTAATCAGAGTAGGTCTGCTCAACAGAAGTAATAAATGTTTTTGACACGGCCATTAAAAGTAATAAAGTCCCAGTTTCTAATTTCACAAATTGTTATACATAAAATTGTAAATTCCGTTGGAATCCAAAAGTGTTATGGAGGATAACCTTTTATATGATTTATATGGCATAGATTTTTATGAATCATCTCAGGAGATGGTATAAAATATGATTGTGCAATGATTAGAGAAAGTGATTGAGGGATGAAGAATGGACTTCGTATTGATCTCCGCGTCCTCTAACTGTTATTATTCGTACATTCTGATCCTTTCCCTGACAAATGTGGAATTTTTAAAGATACCGTTATTTGATAACTCTTTAAATTGATCCTGTATTCATTAGTTGAAACAGCAGAAAGTTATAATATAAATTACGCTTACATGCTCGTTTAGATGGGATCCATGACTTCATAATGACCGTGAAAAAATTACGAAAAATTGTAAAAAATAATAATGAGAAATTTGATAGTATGTTATTTGAAAGATAATAATATTTTTCTTCTATAAAAAAAACATAATGATAATATTTTGTGTTATTATATGTCAGTTTTAAACGAAAGTCATTCTACAAGTTAATCAAGATGAAGAGTTATCTAACCTACATCTTGTAACAATAGGTTTCTTATCGCCAGTTTGCATTTCATTAGCTTCTGTCCTAATTATGATATAAGCAAAGATTATGGAAAAATATCTGGAACAAATGATATTAATTATATTTTAGAACATAAACACAATTAGTGTCAGCGACTATAACTATTTGAGTCAATATGATTCTGTGCCGTTATTTAACTGTTATGATTTGAATCAACAGCTTCTTGTTGTTTCTTTATTTTGAAGTGATTATTTCTAAGTGATCTTTATCATTTGTGGTGTAAAAATATAATTAGTGATACTTTTAAATAACTTAATCATATTTAAGGGGGTATTAAGTGACTTTGCTTGTCCTGAATTAAATAAATGCTGAAGTAAGCCAAAAAATCAAACTCTCTATATGTGTATTAGGTAACACGGGACATCATTGGTGTAAATATATTATTAATCTAAATAACTTTCTCAAATTCAAGGGGGCATTTATGCGATTTTACTTGTCAGGATTAAGAAAAGGTGATGTAAGCGAAAAACACCATTCAAAAAATTTGAACCAAAACTCTACTTTTTTATAGTTTACAAAAAGCCTTTAGGGGACAGGCCCTGACTGGGGAATGCCAGCACTTCCCACCCTTTTAATTCCCATTTGTTTGTTATATATCAAACAGCATACCGTATGTTGCTTCAAAGAGTGGAAAGATTTATAGCACTATGGCATGTGTTTATTAAATATATCTAAAACATGTTGAAAGTTTTATGATTATACATACCGATGAATACTTTTAGCTAAGTAGTGATATCATTATTAAATTAATTTATCTTGTCTGGTTCTAATCCTACTGTATAAACAGAGAATTAATTCATTACACACTTTTTTGTAATTTTTTTAAAATAAACTTTGGTTATGAAAAATCAAATTGGGTGTTTCAGGTATTCGTGAGGTCTTTGAACGCAACCCAAAACTTAATAAAATCTGGTATTTTTTTAAAGGTTTTTTTATACTTAAGACGAGATAGAAGCTACAGATAAATCGCTTAATTAATATCGCAGAGAAAAAAACTCAATTAATAATGGTAATGGCTTATTTTTTGTGGATATAAAAACTCTTAATGAAGAAAAGTTTGTGATCAGAGGTTCTCTGGGATGTATGTAATATTTACCAGATGTCCGTCTAGAAAATATATATCTCTTCATTATTTTGTTATTATATTGATGATCTTTAGAAACATTCAGATGGGAAGTGTTCATTTGGGGTAGATCCAAGTCACATTTGTTGAGATTTGGTCAAATCTACCGTAAAGTGTTTATTTGAAGAAGGTCCAAGTAACATTTTATAGTTGACTCGGTCATCATATGTGAACATGGAGATATTCAACTCTGTGGAAATAATAAGATACACTGTTGACCTGGTCAGTTAGATTTTATTCGGCCAGATAAAAAATAAAACATGTGTTTATGCGAAAATACAATTAAAAAGGAATTGGTGCCAACTTTTTTATCAAGATACATGTTTTACCGGTGCTTAGTACAAAAACAGCCAAAAAATGTCAAAAGAGGCACAAAGAATAAAGGCCAGTTATGTTAGCAGAAACACATGTTTAATTTTTTATGGCTTCAGTGTTCAATGAGCTTATTTCAAATAATTTCAAGTTAAATGCAATTAATTTCCTATGTGAACATGAAAACAGTAATCATCTCACTCCAGAGAAACAATACTTGATACCAATTAAAATAATGTTTACTTTGAAGACAAACCTCTCATGAAAAGATTTGATCTTTTGATATATGTGTTAGCATACAATTTAATGCTAGAATTGATTTCAAAGTAATTTAAACATTACTTTGTTTTGAAAAATAAAAGTCTTTCAAGTTGGTTATGCTTTTGAAATTTCATCCAAGTTTTAATAAGAGGTTCTCTATTCCAAGGATAAAACCTAAAAGTATTTGAACATAATTAGGTATTTTAGTAAATTTTCCATGTTATTTCAGTAATTTAATAATATGCAGTAGCAGCTGCAGGCCTACCCACATTTGTGTAATATTGTTTGGTTTCAAAGAAAATAACACATGCTACAAGTTATGTAATATTGTAAAGTGTTGACTCTATGACCAGTTATATTACACATTAAGGTGAGAAACATTGAATTGCTGGGGAGATTAGGGTTAACATGTGACTTGGGAAAAATGTTTACAAATACCATGTAGGAATATTAAAATTCATGAAAATATAACTAGTAAGTAATTTTTAAGACATTTGAAATGAAAGTGTAATAATTCATTTTGTAATTTGTAAACATAATGCTTGTGGTATTTGTTTCTTTGTTCATCTTTTGTTCAGTATTTTGTTTTCTTAAGAAATGTGTTTGTTTTGGATCAATTCATGCCAACATTCTAAAAACAGCAACTATGTTTCAGACATATTTATAGTCTATTTAAAATTTTTAGTCTAAAATTGTGAGAAATTTTTTTGTTGTTGAATTACTGGTAATATCATAAACTTATCAGATCAATAAATTATGATAAAGTTCAATCTTCAATTTTACAAAAAAATTATCAGATTTTTGATAATTCCACATAAAATAGGGTGGGTCCTCATATTTATGATAGCTAACATCTATACTATTAAACGAGAAGACCTCATTTTGGGTGTCGCTTCTCTTCTTTCCACAATAAATTAATCGTCATGCCTCTATGTCCTATAGGTACATGGCATAGTCGCATTTGTCATCCATTCATATGATTATTCAGATTGAGATATTTTGAGAGAAAAACGAGAAAAAAAGCGTCCGGATATTATTCCGACATTGGGCGAAATTTTACGTCAGATTAGACTTCCGGTTTGCGTTTTATTTGGACCGTTTTCTTTATACTTTGAACATACATTTACTACGAATAAAGAGTATTTTCTATCTGATATCATTTTCAAGTTAAATATATCCATGGCGGTCACAGAGTTTATTAATTGAGAGAGTCTGTATAATATATCAATGACCGCTGGCCCGTGGTTCGATTAGTAAAGTGAGAATTGAAAGTAAAAACCAAATACACTTTATTTATAGTAATGAATGTACATACTATACAGATAAGCGCTAAAATTATCCATGTGTTATTAAAATTAATAGAAACCAAAGGAGGAATTTTTAGGGAAAAAAGGAGGAGCCGGGCTAGAAAATTCATTAAATCTTTTACAAAAAATTATTGATTTCAATTAAAGAAGATGTGGTATGTTTGCCAAAGAGACAGCTCTCAACTAGAGACAAAAATGACACAGAAATTAACAACTATAGGTCACCGTACGGCCCTCAACAATGAGCAAAGCCAATACCCCATACTGTACATAATATACATTTAAGCGCTAAAATTATCAATGTGTTATTAAAATTATTAGAAAATAAAAAGGGGGAATTTTGGAAAAAAGGATGAGCCGGGCTATAAAACAACTGTCCTGTCCCAAGGTACCTTTGACTTTTGATACCTTTTCTGAAATTCTCCAGTCATTAAATCTTTTACAAAATTTCATTGATTACAAAAAAAGATGTGGTAGGATTGCCAAAGAGACAGTTCCCCACAAGAGACAAAAATGACACAGAAATTAACAACTATAGGTCACCGTACGGCCTTCAACAATGAGCAAAGCTCATACCGCATAGTCCGCTATAAAAGGCCCTGAAATTACAATGTAAAACAATTCAAACGAGAAAACTAACGGCCTTATTTATGTTCAAAATATGAACGAAAAACAAATATATTACACGTAAACAAACTACAACCACTATTTACAGGCCCCTGACTTGCATGTTCATAATATACTAAATTTATGTTCACACTGTAATTAATAGAAAAAAAAGAAAAAAAATGGGAATTTTTGAAATAAAGAAGAATGGATAAAAAAGATATTTTCCTGTCCCCAAGTACCTATTCCTGAAATAATCAAGTTATTAAATCTTCCTACAACACTTTACATACTTTCAACCACGCTCTGAATGCCCGCGATTTCGCGGGTGTGTTCTAGTGACATTGATACTAAAATGCAGATTTCCATTATCAACTAAATCTGTACATCATAAAGCAAATTCATGGTTGTATATTGCAGTCATTGCAATAAGAAAAAATATCATAACAGCTAATATACCTTTTATTATCAAATATCTCATGGAACATCATTTGACTATGTTTACATCAGAAATTCTCGTGTGTTTTGTTGTACATCAAGGACAGCTACTTATCTTGTGCTAGAAACTCGTCATGGATATTAAAGACAGCTAAAACTTGAAATTCATGTTTTATTTATTGTAACACATAGAACAGGGAAACTGGTTCACTGTATTTCATTGAGTCAGCCAAACAAAGATACTAAAAAGTAACTTGTTTAACCAGCATAATGAAAATCAAAATTTGCAAATCTCGTGTTAACTATCTTATTTTTGTATTTTTTCAGGGATAGTAAAGTAGCACAACTTTTGAAAGACTCCCTAGGAAATATTTCATGTCGAGCATGTATGATAGCTCATGTTTCTTCATCAGTACATAACTACAATGAAACATTACAAGTCATACAATTAGGGGCCAGAATACACAGAATGAGACGAAGAAAAACCAGAGTAAGTTGAAACATTTGGTCATTTGCTTAATCACTAATATTTTCTCCTTACTTTTTTTTTTTTTTTAAAAGACTTTCACAAGCATTTATTACATGACAATATGTTGAATATCACAATTAGAAAGATAGCACAAAGTATGAACAGCCTTATAATGAAAGCTGTGTTTCACCATTTATTTAAGATTACGTTACAAAATAAGTGCATACTTCCCAATCAGGTAAGGGGAGACAATTCAATCATTTCATGTATGCTTGTAAGAGAAAAGACATTTTTTTCAATATTACACATGTTACGCTATTATATGCCAATTTTTAACTCTGTATTTACTACTTTATACAATATATGATAAAAGATGTATGATTTTCATATCAACTAGTTGACTAAACAATTATTAATATTTTCAAGTTTTATTTAAAAGATTAATAATGAAAAATGAAATGATGTATAAGTAATATTAACCTATATTTTTTTTCAGTTTTCTGGAACAAGTTCTGATGACAGTTCTACAGATGAAAGTCGATTACGGCGACCCTTAAGAGGATTTCGAATGGGAACATTAAGGGAAGACATGGTATATTCATCTTCTTTATCCGACCCAGATTACACGTCCAGTAGTGAACAGTCATGTGATACTGCCATTTATCTTGGTCCTAATGGACTTTCATTAAGTGACAGGGAAGTAACTGACAATGAGGGACCACCTCGCTCTGTACCTCGAACAAATCCACGACTACCACGTCGACCAAGTGGATCAAGGTCATCAGGGGATGAAGGCTCAGCCTCTGATAGTGGAAGGAGTAATATTACTGAGTTGAGATATTATCACAACATGAATAAGTTACCGATGAGATCGTCAGAAAGTCCAGAAGTTTTGTCTCCGCCATTGTCGCCAACTCTGGGACTTGTGCATGTTCCAAAGAAAAGTAATATCAGAACAAGGTTGTCAAGTTCAAAGGAGGATAAAAATCGACAAGTTAATCCACCGAAGGATATAAAAGGCGAACAATGGATTGACGGACCAGGTGCAAATGTTAAAAAACGACCCGAACAATGGATAGATGGACCGGAAGCTGTTTTCAAGAAACAAGAAAAACAAGAACCAAAGAAACATCTTTTCAACCCTAAAATGAATGCTGAAGAACAGTGGGTTGATGGTCCACGGGAAATGTGTACAGGGTCACATGCTAGCAAGTCTGGTAAATCTGATCCCAAGCACAGCAAGGCTAAATCAAAATTAGAAAGACCAGACAGCACAGCCAGTGCAGAAAGTAGTTCTTCTTTAACACCTCAGGTGTCAAATTCTAGACCAACAAGTATAAACGATTCAGATAATAATGTGAAACCATTTGTGAGAGACTGGGTAGAAAATTTACAAATAGAAGCTGAAATCGAGGCTACAGCTGAAGCTAAATACAGGAGACCTAAACCTGAAAATAAAAAGAAAATGTCTGTGTCTACACCTAAACATTCACCTCGACACTCCCCTAAAAATTCACCAAGTTTGAAACGAAAAGAAGTAGTGACACAAAATACTCTGACTAAGTCACAACTTCCGGCCCCAACAAGTACCACAAAACGTGTCACTGAGTGGTTACGATCAGTTTCATTGGAACAGGATGAAAAATCAGAGGAAACAAAATGTAAACCTGCTGAACCTGAGGTTCAAAGTTCAGCAGACGCAGGTTGTCCCGATGAAATGGCAAATATTGCCGATATTAGTTTCGATAGTAGTGCTGACACAGGTGAATTCAGCACTGTTATTCAACATAACCGTGATTCAATCTATGAAATTCAGGTTGATGAACAATTAGAGCATAACTGTGGTACAAATGACGTGGCTGATGATGACACATTTAGTAACTTGTCCTGTAGTCATGATAACGAAGAAGAAACTGAATGTGATAAAACGGGTTTAGAAAGTGTTCAAGAAGAAATGATGAAGTCAGATCATACATGTTATGAATGTAATAAAAATCAAAATTTTGATTACGAAAGTATATATAAACTTGCACAGCCATTGTCACGGAAACCTGATGGTGCGTCAAATCCAAATTTATCAAGTGATTTTGAACTGTATGGTAAAACGCCACCTAGTGAATATGTTATTAATAATGTTCAGTTTGTTTCTAGTCAAGAACAAAATTCTACCTCAGATGTGTTAAAAGACTTGTCTCTCAAGTATACCTTAGAGAGAGATACTTCGATCAGCAAGACTTCATCAAAATCTAAACCTCCGCTTCCACAAAAATCACTTTCACGATCGTCATCAGCAGCATCGAGTCCTGCCCAATCAAGAGACGCATGCAAATCTAATAAAACATCAACATCTTCAATACCCTTGTCGTGTACTAGTAAAACAAAAGAAAGGGTCCGTCAATTGTCATCCGATTCAAGTTCGGTACCAGTCAGTAGTAGCAGTCCGTCATCTGTGAGTAGTGCATCATCACCATCAACAAGTAGACTTCCTATTCTTTCAAATAGCAAGACGAAATCAAAAACGAAAAAAGGTGAAAAGGGTAAACTGCATAATGTGAGGATTAATGAGTTAAATGTTAGTCGGGGAACCGATTCAGACAGTGGTAATGATAGTGGAATCGTTTCTTACGAACGTAGCTTACTTTCTCCGTATAGTACTGTGACGAAACCTCGGACACCTAGTCACTCAAGTAGTGGACATGGTAGTGATAATAGTAGTAATGTTAGTGCAGAGTTACGATCTCATTTAAAACTGGATAAAATTCACGGAGGGACGAGTAGTGGTTACGAGAGTATGTTGAGGGATAGTGAAGTGTCTGCCTCGTCGTCAACTCATGAAGATAGTAATAGTGAATCTTCAGAAGACAAGAAAAAACAGAAAAAAGGTAATAGCAAATGAAATTATTTTAGCAGACGGTCAGTTTTCTTTTTTCTTTGATTTTCTTATGAAAGTATAGGAATAAAATTTTCTGTAAGCAAGAATTACTTATATTTATTCAAGGTTACAAATAAAAATGAGCAATCTAAAATATGCAAAAATAAAAAAAATAAATGCATATCGTGTACATATATTGGATGTTTTTAAGGTTTATGTAAGGATGTGAGAGTTAATACTTTTTTGGCTGAAAATTGGAGAGCAAATGTCCTAAGAAGCAAAAACTTGTCATGTTTATGAAAAATGTTTAACAGCAATATATTGAAACTAAAAGTTTATTAGAAGCCTTACCAGGAGGCCAGTAAATTTAAAAAAACATCAAATTAATTTGATGTTGGCTTACATACAAAATTTGTTGCATATGATACATGTAATTTGTAAAGTGAACTTCATCACGTACCATCAAGGTCAAAATGTTTTGAAAGCCAGACAGATGCAGAAAAAACATTGCGAGCATAAATATGAAAAAGGATCATAAAGTTATTTAATAAGCAGGCAGGATGTTATTACTTCTAAATAAAAGTTAAGTTGGCGGAGTTCAAATTCATTAATACAAAATTGTTTCCGATACTTTCATTCATCAAATCGAAAAATGTGTAATTTCCACTTTAGAAAGTTATTTTCGTGGTTACAGACAAATTCAAAAGATTTACTACCCGATAATATTCATTTACATCTGTAATTTATGCAGAAAAATAATATACAGAAAATCTAATGATACACATCAATTTTTAAAAAGTCGTAAACAGACCTATAATTCTTGCAATAACAGATAGTGATATATTATACCATTGATGTATATTTAAGTGACATTTTGTGTAAAAGATTTTACTTATGATAAGGTCTTATTCATAAAACAGTACTTTGTACTGAACACATACTTGAACTTGTCTGAAATTGAGAACTTTTTTAAAGCCACAACAATTTTTGTGGCCTGTGAAAATTATCAGAACATTGGTTTTTTGAATTCAATATTAAAGATTTTCATTCAAGAAATATATTTAAAATGTATTTTCGTTAGGCTGTTAAATTTCAAGATGTTTATCATCACCAGATGCACAAAAATTGATATCTCACAAAAGTACTTAGAGAGCATATAAATAAAATATAATGTATCAGAAACATAAAACTCACTTCAAATTGTTTGTCTTGATATTAAAAAGACTTATTGAAGTATATCAAGACAGAAATGCAGAATTAACATGTAAAAGATAAAGGTTGTTTAAAATCAGATAAGATACATCACAAGAAACTAAACTAAGTATAAATGTTATAAGGGTTTTATTATCTTAAAACTTTTTTTACATGAACAAACATTTCTTACAGTCAATGACAGTATTTATGTTAATTAACATACACAATTAATTCTTTTGTTGAAACTGCCTTTTCAAAACTCAGACTTAGAAATAAATGGAATACAAGTAGAAGGGGGGATAACTCTATCAAATTTAAAAAATACAATGAAAATTGTCTAATGTTAGCTTTCATTTGTGTGCATTTGCCATTCTGTGTTGTTTTACTTATTGATATGAATATATGGCACTTTCCTTATGATTATTTTCCAAATTTATATTTACCTAGGTTCAAGAAGAAGTAGATCTGCACCAGCTAGATCTGATAGTGAAGGGAAGAAAAGTCCCTCGTCAAAAGCATGGGTTGATACACGACAGATACAGAAAATAAAAGAGGAACCATTCGAGATCAAATCATATAACATGGATGATGTTGAAAGATTGGGCAGACGGCGACAGGATGAATTACAGGTTTGTAGTTTTTGGTAAAAGTATTTGTGAAATTTAGGTATGGCCAATTTCCAAAATGTTTGGATCATACTGAATTTGAATATTAAAAAGTCTAAATAATTTATCCATTCATATTGGCCAACTTTACCAATTGGTTAGGGACTACTAGAATTAAAGGTGTCCACCTGACTATTGAAGTTCTCCATTACATAAACTAAATTACACTTTAACATAATACAGTATTTCAAAGAAGTTAACATGGTATTTGAGCACATATTTCTCATTCAAAGCATAGTATACTAAACTTAAAACCATCTAAGAAATGCTCAAGAGATGTTTATATATAGTTTCAATAAAAGCACTCAAAATTGACATCAAAACCCTGAAGCATTGACATATTTGCCACTGGATGTTAGTAACCTACCGTACAATCAATCAATTTAAAGAAATGGATAAACAAGAACTTTTTTTTTTTTATAAAGATCATCATAGGAAGACATTATATTATATTATTTGAATAGTGACTCACAAAAACATGCTGAATTGAATAGCTATTTTAGGCCCACCATATAAAGCATCTAGTTGCAACCAGTGAGATTTTGAACACATTTTTATCTTATTTTTTAGGAATCTGAAGTCAAACCAAAAGATCTGATTTGTAAACATGAGGATCGGAACCAGTCATACTTTGATTGTAAATTTCTGATGTGTTTTTGTCGAACAAACCCAAACAAACGAGGTGTAACATTGTGTTCAGTTCAACTTGGTGCTTATTTTTTAACTTAGTGCTAAAAACATTACTTTGTATGCAATACAGATTTTGTATGCAATTTTTTCTACGTTTTTTATTACCATCGGTAAAACTAAGCAGTATGACTGCTTAGGTTTATTTTACATTATTTCATGCCTTTTTGTGATATTTTTTTGTTAAGACTGTACAATTTGCACGATTATGTTTTATTTTGGCGGAAAGTTTCATCAATATTGTGATTATATGTTTGTATAATATTTAAGATTGTTTTGCAATATATTTCATATTTTGTAAAGTATTTTCTTTTCTACCTGTAGAATTTTTATCTGATTAATTTCAAACATGAATTTAAATATGATTCACAGTAAGATTGTCAACAGGATTTTAATATCATAATAATTTTTAGTGTTTAGTACGATTTTTTTAGCAATATTTTCATTTTTCATTTACTGCAAATAGAACATTGATACATGTTTTTCACACATTTTTGTCATTTTTTTTTTTTTAAAGAAATATGTAAAAATTTTAAATGTTTACAATTTGATTTTAACATTAACGACTTGGATAGTCAAAGATTACATATATTTATGTGGTTTTTTTTGTTTTGTTTTTGAAAATCACTTTTAAATGTTGAAAAGTTATGTTTATATGTGCTGTGCACAAAATTCTGAAATGATATTTTTCATTTGGTAGAAAATTTGTCATTAATAACCCAGCATAGTCAATGCTTAAAATTATGTCCCTTTCCCGTTTGTTATCCAACTTATTTTTAGCTCATAGAGATATATGAATTATGCCCTTTAAAATGTGCCTTTCCACTAGAATTCAGTATTAGGGAATTGAGGCTTTACTAAAACTGTATTTATTATAGATCTGGTTTCATGTTTATAATATACGAAAACATTTTTTTCTGGTTATTAATTATATATAAATATAATGTGGCTATTGGCTTTAGTTTTCTTGCATAAATTCAGCTACCTCGTTTAATTCATTTGTGCAGACATTTGAATCTTTAAACAAAAAAATCAAAATGGTTGTAATAGAAAACTACAGCATTTTACTATATAAAAAAAATAGCAAATCAAAATACTTCAAAAATAATTATGACATGAAAATTTCAGAAAATATTTATGTTTGACAAAGGGAGATAATCCAGATGAATATCTTTCTTTCACTTTTAATGTGTTCTACAATACTTTGATGAACTTTGATATAGAAAAAACATAATTTTGTAGCAATAGCTTGTAACCATTGTAGTACATTTTGACCAGAGAGTTTGTACTGTATAGTTATGTTTGATTTGACTGTACATTTTTGTATTCATTATTTATTTGTACAGTGTACTAGAGGTACTAGCATTGAAAGCCAAATTTAAAAAATATATTTGTAAACTGATTTTGTTGTTTGTTGTTATTCCAAGAATTTTCAATGTCCAAGTTGAATAATGCTAAATCAGGGGCGGATAATACCAAGAACTTTCAATGTCCAAGTTGAATAATGCTAAATCAGGGGCGGATCCAGCCATTTGAAAAAGGGGGTGTTCCAACTATATGTCCCCATTCAAATACATTGATCGTCAATAAAAAAGGGGGGGTTCCAACTATATGTCCCCATTCAAATGCATTGATCGTCAATAAAAAAGGGGGGGTTCCAACTATATGTCCCCATTCAAATACATTGATCGTCAATAAATAAGGGGGAGTTCCAACTATATGTCCCCATTCAAATGCATTGATCGTCCAAAAAAAGTGGGGGTTCCAACTATATGTCCCCATTCAAATGCATTGATCGTCCAAAAAGGAGGGGTTCCAACCTCCGGAACCCTCCCCCTGGATCCCCCAATGGCCAAATAGTATTTTCAAAAGTCAACACCAAAACATTGTGATTGGTTGAATGTGTTTTGAACAGTTGATATTTAGCCAATGAAGTTGTGTTATTTTGATACATCTATATTCCTATAGTGTGGTTGGCAGCATCAAATTAAGAACTTGAAAACTGTTTTTTCCTGATTCTCCACTACGTTACTGGCATTAAGGAAAAAGAGCAAAAACTAATTGGCTATGTCAGAATAATATGTCCAGTTACCTGGTCAACTAACTTGTAATAAGAATTCTGCTGAGGTTTTTTGGTCTAGTACAAAGCTTGTGTCACATTCAAATCACATTAACACATTCTTGACCAGGATATGAATATAATTTGTCACTTGATGCCAATCATATTTAACTTATTTCTTCGGCTTGTGATTTCTAACAATTATAAACTTGTTAAAGGTCTACTTTGTAACAGATCAGAAAATTTGTTTAGAACACAGGAGACATTCAAAATATACAAAATAAACTATGGAGTTGTTCTCAAAACATAACCTTAACAATAAAGAGTCCTCTGCTCAAATTATGTGCAACTAAGACATGTTTTATAGTGTAAGGAGAAATTTTGACATAAAAAAAAATCAATGGCAATCAACTAAGAAGCAAAGTAATATAGTAATGTAAAAATGAGAAGATTTATTATTCCCAATAAGACAGCTACCCACCAGAGTTCAAATAAAGTGGATGATAGTACATGTAATTATAAGTCGCCATACAGCCTTCAACAATGAAAAGAAGCCATACATGTACAGCAAAGCAAGCTATAAATGGCCATAGGGCAAATGCAAAACAATTAAAAAAAAGAGAAAATTAACATCCTCATTTATGAACAAACATTAAACAAAAAACAAATATTATAAACAGCAACAAACAAAAAACGCCTTACTACATACACATGACTAAGGACAGACACATACAGAATTTAGTGGGGTTAAACATGATTACTTGTGCAAAACCTTATTGAAAAGTGCATTGAAACAAAGAGGACTTATTTTTGAAATATATTTTATATACCAAAAGAAACCATGTAATTATGCACAACAAATCAAGATTACAGACCAAGAAATGTAAGCTGCTCTTTTAAAAAAAGAAGCATTACTCAATTTCAATATTATTGGATGTTCATCTACCATCAAAGAGCAGAAAAGAAAATGAAAAGTGTAATCCTTTCCAATCTCAAAGCATAATCAAGAACATTTTCATGACTTCAAAAACTAAATTCATACAAGCACGGTCACCAGAGAATTGATTTGTATGCAGAATAAGTGCTCCTTCTGCAACCTTCACATTTTATGCAGATAAGTGCTCATTTTGCAAACTTCACATTGTATGCAGATAAGTGCTCCTTCTGCAACCTTCACATTTTATGCAAAATAAGTGCTCCTTCTGTAACCTTCACATTTTATGCAGAATAAGTGCTCCTTCTGCAACCTTCACATTTTATGCAGTATGAGTGCTCCTTCTGCAACCTTCACATTTTATGCAGAATAAGTGCTCCTTCTGCAACCTTCACATTTTATGCAGTATAAGTGCTTCTTCTGCAACCTTCACATTTTATTCAGAATGAGTGCTCCTTCTGCAACCTTCACATTTTATGCAGAATAAGTGCTCCTTCTGCAACCTTCACATTTTATGCAGAATGAGTGCTCCTGCAACCTTCACATTTTATGCAGAATAAGTGCTCCTTCTGCAACCTTCACATTTTATGCAGTATGAGTGCTCCTTCTGCAACCTTCACATTTTATGCAGAATAAGTGCTCCTTCTGCAACCTTCACATTTTATGCAGAATGAGTGCTCCTGCAACCTTCACATTTTATGCAGAATAAGTGCTCCTTCTGCAACCTTCACATTTTATGTAGTATGAGTGCTCCTTCTGCAACCTTCACATTTATGCAGAATAAGTGCTCCTTCTGCAACTTTCACATTTTATGCAGAATAAGTGCTCCTTCTGCAACTTTCACATTTTATGCAGAATAAGTGCTCCTTCTGCAACCTTCACATTTTATGCAGTATGAGTGCTCCTTCTGCAACCTTCACATTTTATGCAGAATAAGTGCTCCTTCTGCAATTTTCACATTTTATGCAGAATAAGTGCCCCTTCTGCAACCTTCACATTTTATGCAGTATGAGTGCTCCTTCTGCAACCTTCACAATCTTTTACAATTAAGATGTTCATCAATTATAAAATACAGTTCTGACTTTTTTTTAAACATTCAAATACAATTGTATTGTTTAGTTATAAAAAAGACAACCCCAAAAATATTGATGGATACTATAAGTTAAAAAAAAATCCAAGATATGGTTCATTATCAAAGAACAAACAAAACAGTCAATTGAAACAAGAAATAAAACAATTGAACAAAGATTACTTACTATCAAGATGTGTCTTTGAAGGAGAACAGTGAAATGTATATAGAATACTGTCAATGGTATAAATGCTGCTGTAATCATATGTAACATATTTATATTGTTAGACAATGTTTAAGCAGAAATCATTTGATAAATTGAAACTGCATATGTTAACATAATGCCAATCTAAATGGTTAATGTTTTGTGCTCATAAAACACAAGCAGAGACGTAATTAAAAAACCAAAACATTTGACATCTGATTGGTTCGGTATACCTGGCCTGCATCATGTCCTATGGTGTTTAAGTATGTGTGTCTGCATCATGTCCTATGGTGTTTAGGTATGCATCATGTCTTATGGTGTTTAGTTATATGTGTCTGTACCATGTCCTATGGTGTTTAGTTACGTGTGTCTGCATCATATCCTATGGTGTTTAGTTATGTGTGTCTGCATCATGTCCTATGGTGTTTAGTTATGTGTGTCTGCACCATGTCCTATGGTGTTTAGTTATGTGTGTCTGCATCATATCCTATGGTGTTTAGGTATGTGTGTCTGCATCATGTCCTATGGTGTTTAGGTATGTGTGTCTGCATCATGTCCTACGGTGTTTAGGTATGTGTGCCTGCATCATGTCCTATGGTGTTTAGGTATGTGTGTCTGCATCAAGTCCTATGGTGTTTAGGTATAAGTGTCTGCATCATGTCATATGGTGTTTGAGTATGTGTGTCTGCATCATGTCCTATGCTGTTTAGGTATGTGTGTCTGCATCATGTCCTATGGTGTTTAGGTATGTGTGTCTGCATCATGTCCTATGGTGTTTAGGTATGTGAATCTGCATCATGTCATAAGGTGTTTAGGTATATGTGACTGCATCATATCCTATGCTGTTTAGGTATGTGTGTCTGCATCATGTCCTACGGTGTTTAGGTATGTGTGCCTGCATCATGTCCTATGGTGTTTAGGTATGTGTGTCTGCATCAAGTCCTATGGTGTTTAGGTATAAGTGTCTGCATCATGTCATATGGTGTTTGAGTATGTGTGTCTGCATCATGTCCTATGCTGTTTAGGTATGTGTGTCTGCATCATGTCCTATGGTGTTTCGGTATGTGTGCTTGCATCATGTCCTGTGGTGTTTAGGTATGTGAATCTGCATCATGTCATAAGGTGTTTAGGTATATGTGACTGCATCATATCCTATGCTGTTTAGGTATGTGTGTCTGCATCATGTCCTATGGTGTTTCGGTATGTGTGCTTGCATCATGTCCTGTGGTGTTTAGGTATATGTGTCTGCATCATGTCCTATGGTGTCTGGGTATGTTTGTCTGCTCTTCAAATATAAGAATAGGATAAAGAAGACCAGGAAACAAACCTTGACCACTGAATAAAACTATCTACAATGCACAAAAGAGGGTGTCATCTTTATTTCATGGTTTAGTCTTAACATTTTCGTTGAGCTTGTTTCACAGCATATGTGATTCCAAAGTGTAACTTCACCATAGAACCCAACCTAGCAACATATATGTATATGATATTAAAAATACAGGTTTAAAGGAGGGTTTGATTGGGGGATCAAGGATTTGAGAGTAAGTGATCATGACCCAAGTTATTATTCAGACAAAGTGAGGCAATCACATTTTATAATTGTTTTTATGCCAATTTTTTTTTTCATATTAGGGAGTATGACTGTCCAGTTGCGGATCAAGGGGACGGTTCCGGGGTTGAAACCAATGTATTTGAGTGAGGACATATAGTTGGAATCCCCCTTTTTTTCTCGGGTTAGGACACCTTTTAAAATGGCTGAATCTGCCCTTGCTGTCCCCTCAAATAACTCCTATATCTGGAGTTGGAATATATACATCCAATGTATCTGAAAGTCATTTTGGTTAAGACAAAGATTAAGATCCAATATTGCTACCACACAGAGAAACAGGGAAATATTTATAGAAAAGAGAAAAATGTAACAGAACATATGGTTTATCAAAGCTAAAATACAGTTTTGCTTAAAGAGTTTTGATCAAACAAATGTTTAATCTGTTTAATAACTTTTCATTTCAATGATCACAATGAGCTTATCCTATAATAAGCAGTGGGATGTAAATTAAAGGCAACAATAAATCCACTTTCTCTGACCCGACTAAGTGTCCGTATGCTCACAACTTTTTTGGACATTTCCATACATTATCCTCACTGCACTTCATAATTTACATCAATTCATTATTTTTTCCTCATCATTAGTATCCCGTTTATTAAAAATCTCAAGTAGTTTTAAATTTCACCAACTTTAATAAAAAAAAGTATAAAGAATTGTCACGGATAGTCTTTCCAGGAAGTTATAAAGTGTATTATAACTTCCTGGTGTTTGTGTTTTTCGTTTTTCATATTTAACATTAAGGAGATGTGGTATGGTTGCCAATGAGACAGCTGTTTACTTGAATTGTCCTATTATTACAAATGTGTTTTGTTGCATAAAAACATTCAATTACTGCATAAAAGCCCTTTAATCTATAGTGCAGTGGGTGTATGTACTTTTAGAGAGGTACGTATTCGTTATTCAAAGAAGCTCTTGAAATATTTCAGAACCTCTATTATTCTATTTAAAGATATCCTCAATTATTCAGAACCTCCATTTTATGAAATAAGAATGTAATAAAATCGATTTCAGTGTATCCTTAAAAAAATCGAATTATGGAGTTCCTGAAATATTTCAGATGTACTTAGTAGTAAAATCCAATAATTTTGACTAGATTCTGATAGTAACCTAACCACATGTGTGTCTAAATAATTTACAGTTTTGTCTCTTAGTACAAACTTTTACCTAACTTTAGTTGTAATCGGTAAAGCATCTTTAAAAAAGTATGTAAAAATTTAACTTTTTTTGCTTGAATGTTCTCATTTTCAAAGAGGACGCGTTCGTTCGTCCATGAAATGTCTTGCGTTTATTCTTGAAATCCCTCAGACGGTCTTTCAAAGTTACAAACACATGCAGCAGACAACCAAAGATGTGACACTTATAACCAAACTCCCAATTTGACAGGAACTTGTCACTCAGTGCTTGTTGATACTTGTCTGTCCTATTTGTTTTCATTTATTTTGGTATCAGGCCATTTGTTTTTCCAGTTTGGATAAATTGTTTTGACATTTTGTAATGTTGGAAAATTTTATATTTTACTACGTTATGATTTTTTTTTTTCATTGTTGTAATCCATTCAGTGTCCTAACGTTGCTTTGGTTTTGGTTTCTGGTGGATTTGTCTTCACAGCAATCATACCACATCTCCTTATTTTCGTTGAAATTGAAGTTACAAGAACAACATTGTGTAAAATTTCAAGATAAATAAGTATTCCAACCTCTCAACTGTTCCTTATCTAAAAAGGTAATCAATGATTGGTACAACAAACACACACACAAACAAACAAAACATACAGATACAAGTGAAATAATACGAGATGTTATAGTATCAGCAAATTCTAAAAAATGCTTAGAGTGAAGTCAAAGTACTTAATCTGTTTATACGAGATCGTAACTTTCTTTTCTCTAATTAGTACAAGTAATTTTGCAGTACAGTTATAAAGATGCATATTAAATGTACATCTGGAAAGCTTATATAGGAAGAGCCGTGGTGTAGTGGTTAGTGCATCGGACTACTAGCACAAAGGTTCCTGGTTCGATTCCCGTCTGGGATGAAAATTTCAGGAACTCAATTTTCGGCTCTCCCTTGACACCATTTGCGAGTATGGTCTTGAGGAAACGATGATAGTCCGTCGGAAGGGGACGATAAATGGCTGACCCGTGTTAAGAGAGAGCCATGTCTCTTGCACGATAAAGACACCCTTGTAGATTTCGAAAAAGAGTAGGCTAATGCCGCTACAAGGCAGCACTCGCACCCGCAAAGTGGAAAGGGATTAATATAAGTTGAAAAACTTGTTTCCCAATCCACTATAAATAAATATGTTTAAACTAAGCTTATATAAACTGTGCATCTGGAAAGCTTATATAAACTGTACAGCTGTAAAAGCTGTATATAAACTGTATATAAACTGTACAGAATGAGATGTACAATCTGTATATAAACTTTACAGCTGTAAAAAACATATATAATTTGTACAACTGTAAAGCTGTATATAGACTGTACAGCTGTAAAAGCTGTATATAAACTTTACATCTGTAAAGCTGTATATAAACTGTACAGCTGTGTAAGCTGACTACAACTGTACATCTGTAAAGCTGTATATGAACTGTACAGCTGTAAAAGCTGTATATAAACTGCACACGTGTATAAACTGTACATCTGTAAAGCTGTATATAAGCTATACATATGTGATACTGTAAATAAACTGTATATTTTAAAGCTGTATAAACTGCACCTCTGTAAAAATGTACATTAACTGCACATTTTTAAATCTGTATAAGCTAAACATATACATTCACTGCATCTTGTGTGAAACGATATCTATCCACAGTTGACGTAAAACTGACAACACAATGACGAAAAGAAAACCAACGTACAACAGTCCACACAACAATAACCAGACCAACGTACAACAGTCCACACAACACTAAACAGACCAACGTAAAACAGTCCACACAACACTAAAGCAGCCCAACTTACAACAGTCCACACAACACTAAACAGATCAACGTACAACAGTCCACACAACACTAAACAGACCAACCTACAACTGTCCACACAACACTAAACTGAGACCAACCTACAACATTTACCACAGAATAAGAATCCTAGAAAACGTTGCGCTTGCAATAATTCCATTCTTTTCGACGTCACAAACATCTCCGCTGCCAACGCTATCGTCGAAGTATCGCCGACAGAAGCAAAAGGATTTTTTTTAGAGGTAGAAAGATAGATTCCGTGAAGCTTTTTAGAAGATAGTCAACATCGAAAGAGAAGTGTGGTGAGTTTTTTTTATTGTACCTTTTAACCAAGTACTATTCATTTTTGTTCTGTTTTCTATTCTAAACCATTCAGGACTTCGTCATCTGTAAGTTAATGTAAGTTTTCTGTTTCATTGTCTTGAACTGAGATTGTTGTGTTTATGCGAAATCTTTAATTTGCTGATAATCCTCTAGACTTCCATAGATTTTGTGCTAATTTGATGTGTCAAATTGCTAATATTAATATGTTGAATATATTTTGACCTTAAAATCCGAGATAACTATACCGCAGTAGTAGTTTCAGATAGAAGGCATGCAAAACAAATTCAAGCTTCTCTTTGTCTGATCGTTCTGGTCATTATATATCTGATTATAATCAGCAAAGTTGATCTTAAGTTTCGATTTTACTAGATTTTTGAAAATAAAGACAAAAGAATATAAGTTATGTATCAATTTTGAATTCGACTACAGTTATCGTGGTTTCGGGGTTTGTATGCCATTTGAAAAGATGGAAATTAGCAAACTTACATTTGGATGGATACATTTGATTAAACTTTGAATAAATGTTTGATGAATGTTTAAGAATGAACATAGATTTATGTGTCCATTTATACAATACATTAAGTATTCTTATAAAATACAAGCATACTATCTAATTTTGGGGTACTTTATAGCGTGTTGTTCGGTGTGAGCCAATGCTCCGTGTTGAAGGCGGTACATTGAACTATAATGGTACTTTTTTTAAAATTGTTGTTTGAATGGAGAGTTGTCTCATTGGCACTCACACCAGATCTTCCTATATCTATCTGTAGTTAAGCTAGCAGATTTTTTTTATTAGGGGGATATAGGGGAGGGGTTACAATGGATTTCACAATAGATATAGGAAGATGTGGTGTGAGTGCCAATGAGACAACTCTCCATCCAAATTACAATGCATTTTTAATTGTATCATTTGACTCCACAATCAACAGGTCAAGTATGGAGTTATCATACAAAGAAAAGAATGTACAACAGGCAGCGACGGGCTTATCTGAAGCCATCATAAGAGTTGCAGAGTTTAAATTTACATTGGAACAGTGGACAGAAGTCGAGATTGATATCAGAGCAGCGGAAGACAGAGAAACTGACTTGATAAAGCAATTAGGTATGTCTGTCAAATATAGTCTCCCTCCCCTGTCCTAGCTTACACTTCTGAATATAAAACAAACTAAAGATTGTCGCTTATGATTCTTTTGTAAATTTATTGACCACTACTAGTATTTCCCTTAACCTATGAATGAATGATTACGTTATGTTTTGTGAAATCTATTTATAAAGATGCTATTGGGTATATATCTAAATTATGTGACAAATTGTAGATATTTTTGTATTTAGTCAAAACTAAGTATATGTTCAATGTATAATAATGGACCTTTCTCAGATAAAAAAATGTCATTCTGGTTTTCTGTTTCCAAGCCTTACAATATGTCAATATCACCATCGCCTCGCGTCTATACAAGTGGTAACTTAAATATATCACTGCCGGGTACTTTTGTTTATTTGAGCTGTTAGGTTGTTGTCGCATCATGTACAGTATACCTGCTATCTCCCCAATGTTCAACGTCATTGTGGTATATTTAAAATTGAAAATGGAAATGGGGAATCGGGAATGTGTCAAAGAGACATCACCCGACCAAAGAGCAGACAACTGAACAGTCGAAAGCCATCAATGGGTCTTCAATGCAGCGAAAAACTCGCGCATCCGGAGGTGTGCTTCAGCTGGTCAAAGCAAAAATGTATACTACTAGTTCAGTGATAATGGGCGTCATACTAAACTCTGAAATATACATAAGAAACTAAAATTAAAAATCACACAAGACTAAAAAAAGCCTGTTTCTCCATTTAGATAAATTAAAAGATCAGAACACGACTGCAGAAGAAAATGTAGAAACAGAAGACAATGAATTGACAGTTCCAGATGACACTCAAAGTGTAGATGATATATTGAGAGACTTAGGGGAATCACTAGACGAAGTTGAACAGCAGAAGGCATCAATGACAGCATCAGGTAATGAGGTCACTTCTTGAATTCCATTGCTCTTCGTTTCTGTATACCAGTGAGCTTAGTTTTAATATATAGTATTTTCGAAATCTTAGAAAAATGGACGAAACACAGTAAGACATACTTATAAAATCTTCTCTATAATTAAGTTGATATACTTGCTTGGTTTCTTTGGTTCTTGCTTAATATTTAAAATGATACGTTCCAACAGTTATCCCTACAGATATATAAAAAGGGAAGATATGGTATGATTGCCAATTAGACATCTCTTAACAAGAGACCAAATGATACAGAAATTAACAACTATAGGTCATCATACGGCCTTCAACAATGAGCAAAACCCATACTGCATAGTCAGTTATAAAAGGCCCCGAAGTGACAATGTAAAAAACAATTCAAACGAGAAAAAATAACGGCCTAATTCTTTATTAATTTATGTTATTAATAACTCTGAGCTGAATAGCAGCACAGTGTTTGATCGTTTATTTAACAACACTAAATTGTTAAGCTGATTAAGGTGAAATAGGTAGATATTAAGATTTTTTTTGATATTTCGTCTTCATATTTCAGTTTGTAAGTTTATTTATATCGTCTTGACATTTTAGTTTGTATTTATTTCGTTCATTTTCTAGGACCAACAGAGAAAACACTGAAGAATGCCAGATATGTTTTTAAGGTACAATTTCAGATTGGCAAATTAGAATTGGAAAGATCTTGATGACAGTAGTCTTTTGATATACTGTGAAATATTAATTGGCCTCTTTTTGCATTTCTTTGTCTTAAATATGCACAAACTATTTGCCACTGAACGTTAAGAAAACACCATGTTCGTTGTCCGTTGATTGGACATTATCAAAATACCAAGCGATCACACAATGCTTTGTTACTTATTTGATGTAAGATTAAATAACTGTTAATTAATTGCTAGTTTAATACAATAATGTTCAGCAGCAAATATTTCATTTAATTCACTGGATTAAACATTGGACAAAGCAGCAACGTTACGATAAAAAGAACAAAAATACTACTTGAAAATTCTGAAGCTACAGTAAATGGTTTGCATTTGTTTACCCTAAACAACACGCTTCTAATAAAGGTCATATTGAAAATGCTCTAACAAATATAACTACTGGAGCCTGTTGTAATGGCGCTTGCAAATTTTTATCCTGCTTTCCGAATTATGCCCTTATAAATGGTCATCTTGTTGAAAGCTGTACTTTAAAGATTTTCAATTGTATGTTTTATTTATAAACACAACCTTGAAGGCCTTAGAGTGACCTATATTTGTTAATGTTTGTGTCATTTTGGTCTTTTGTGGATAGTTGTCTCATTGGCAATCATACCACATCTTCTTTTTTATATGAACACGCACACTAGTGTAACCCCACTACATGTTGTGTGTCTTTACCAAACATGGCTGTTTTCACCATAGGTCTTTGTGCATGTATACTAGTATGCTGGGTTTTTTTTTCTTTCTGCGGAGTGGGGCGTTGTTGCATGGTTGATGCAATCAACTGTACTGTCCAATATTCAAGTCATTCCTGTCATCTTTTGCATACACGATGGGTACTTTTTTTTATAGGATACAGTCCAGAATTTTGATTTAAATGGAGCTATTAGCAAACAAACAAAAAAGGAAAGAAAATGGGAAAAAAACACAACAAAGAAAGAGGAGATATTAAAAATGAAAATCGCCAAAGAAGAGGAGAAAGTTGTGAAGCTGTATTTCAAAGCAGTAGACAAGATAATGATAAGGTACACCAAGGATGTTCAAGCACAACATAAGAAGGAAGAAAAGAAAAGGAAGCAACTTGAAAAGGCGGAGAAAAAAGCACTAAAGATGTTGGAGAAAGGTACATATTCATTTTATTGAAATAGACACTTTCGATGTTCTTCTCCATCAGCGATTATATATTTGGGCAATGTTTTCTTATTAACTTGCCAATGATGAATGAAACATCATACAAACTTGAAATTCACAAATTTTTAATTTAACATTTTTCAAATGTAAAAATTAGAAATAAAAAAACCCAACTTTAAATACAAGTTTACAGAGAAACATACAATATAAATACAAATATAATAGTTGAGTTAACAAAATCAAATAGCTATCTATATACAGTTTTGCTATTATTCCGGTCACCGTGTTATTTCATATCTTTATCAGACTGGATGAATTTATCTTTTTTATTGAAATCATTGATGTTGGAAAATGGAAGACTACACTTTGTTGTGAAAAAAAATTGAATTAAGCAATATATAAGACGTGGCAAGGTACTTGTCTATCCCATATTCATGTATTTGGTTTTGATGTTATATTTGTTATTCTCGTGGTGTATTGTCTGTTGCTTGGTCCGTTTCTGTGTGCTGTTGCGTTTCGGTGTTGTGTCGTTGTTCTCCTCTTATATTTAATGCGTTTCCCTCAGTTTTGGTTTGTTGCCCCGATTTTGTTTTTTGTCCATGGATTTATGAGTTTTGAACAGCGGTATACTACTGTTGCCTTTATTTGACTCATTTGAAGAGTTTAAGCAGACAATTTTGGAGAACTTTGAATGCAGTACGATATTGTAAAATGAAATACAAAATTATGATGGCATACCTGTTTAGTAACATGTACAATAAAAATAAAATATATAAATATCAAGAATTTAAGAATGTCAGGTGTGCGCAGAAAATTTTCGTAAAAAATGGATGATTCAGTGAGAATATCCAGTGGCTTATTCGGTTGCTTCTGACGCTGACGCTTTTCCTTCTAAATAGATATAGGAAGATGTGGTGTGAGTACCAATGAGACAACTTTGTTTAAAACATGCTTCAAATAACTGTAACAGTTGATTTAACATATATATAGTAAAACAGGATCAAATAGTTGATATCAAGTTAATACTGAAATATCTGTTGAATGTGAAACTTTGTTTGTCGGTTGATCCATTAATCAATGTGTGTCTAGTTGAACATAAGACCATATGTCCCCTATTTTCATATTTTAATTTCAAAACTGCATGAACTTATTTGATTGTTACACTTGCATTTACAGAAATAAACAAAAGAGAGAAAGAATGTGTAAAGAACCAAAAGAAGAAACCGGCACAAACTTTAGATGGAAAGAAAAAACACGATATGAAGAAAAACACAACAAAGAAAGTTGCAGGAATAATAATGACTACGAGAAGAAAGAACCACACACTGTGGATGAAGAAAATGCTATGAAGAAAAGAAAACCAAAGAAAGGAGAAGAGAAAATCATAACTGAAAAGGAGAAAGATTCTCAAACTATGGATATCAAGAAAGAAAACATTGATAGAATACATACCAACAAAGGTGGAAAGAAGAACACATTTTCAGCAAACATTACTGCATTTTTCAGGATCTTTTCTTGTCACAAACGTCAAGATAAGGATAAAACCGTAGCTTGATAAATCGTTTTTTGTTAAACATTAAATTTTTCATATGTTTTTCACTGTTATTATATTCTTTTTTTCTGAATGAGAAGTCAAAATAGTAGTATGTGTATATAAAGGGAGGACACGAGCGAAGCTGCCTCTCGTAAGATATAATTCACCCGTAACTGGAAATAAGAAAAATGATCTCTTAGTCAGGTTTTCTTGAATACAAACGAATCAAAATAAAGTCATCAGCTACATTCAAACATAAAGAGGGACATACCATGTACTATTTTAAAGTATTTTCTTTGATCCAAAAGCTGTAATTTTGTACAGGTAGTTCATCCAAAACACGAAATCGACATTTACTTCACCACCTAACACATACTTAAAAATATAGAAAGAAGAAGATGTGGTATGCTTATTTACAGGACATATAGCCACAAAGGTGTAAATGTATGCATTAATAGGGCACTGTACTGTCTTCATCTATAATCAAAACCCATACATATAGTACGCTCTATAGATGCTTCTACGTGACATATTCAATCTAGAAAACCATAGACTAACAATGCTATTAAAAGTTACAGACCCAATACTTATATAACAGACAACAAAAGACCACAGCCTAAATGTAGGCTCCTGACTGATTTTACTGAATAAAAAAAAACCTCATACTAGTGCTATCCTGCAAATGTACTCACGAGGCACGGTTTGTTCCAAATTATCATAGGCATTGTGTAAAGAAGCTCACGAAATATTTCAGAACATCTAGTTATATTAAAATTTGTAAAATTATGAATTGCCAAAGACAACAAATTTAAAGATGTCCTCATGGACCTCCATTTTATGAAATAAGAATGTCCTAAAATGTTTTCAGTGTAGTGATAGTCGTTTTTAAAAACGAATAAACCTTTAATATTTTTTGGAATATGCTTATTTATTTAGGATGAACATAATATCGTATTTATAATTTTTTTTTTAGCGAATTGAAGAGTTCCTAAAATATTTCAGGAGCCATTAAATACAATAACTTTGCCTGCTAAAACATGACCTCATAAAATGATGTGTAGCTAAATAATTTACAGTGGTGTCTCTTAGTACAATCTTTCACCTAACTTCATTCGTAATTCGGGAAAGCATCTTGAAAAAATAATGTTAAAACTATCCACTTTTACTTGAATGTTCTCATTTTCAAAGAGGACGAATTTGTTCGTCTATGAAACGTCTGATATTCGTGAATTCCCTCAGACGGTTTTGCTAAGTTGCAAATAAATGCAGCAGACAATCAAATGTGTGACACTTATAGATACCAAACTCCTAAATTGACAGAAATTTGTCACTCAGTGGTTGTTGTTGTCTGTAATATTTGTTTTCATTTATTTTGGTATTCTCAATCAGGCCATTTGTTTTTCTGGTCTTAAATGTTTTAACATTTTGTCGTGTTGGAACCGGTTATAGCTTACTATACGGTATGGGTATTGTTCATTGATTTAAGCCATTCATTTTTCAAGAGTTGCTTTGGTTTTGGTTTCTGGTGGATGTGTCTTTAAAACAGCAATCAAACCACATCTCCTTATTTTCATAGAAATTGAAGAAACAGTAACTACATTTTGTTAAGTTTCAAGATAAATAAATATTCCAACCTCTCAACTATTCTATATCTACAAAAGGTAATGAGAAAAAGAATAATGCACATAATTTTTCGGTACGTGTGCATAGATGTTATCTATGATTTTTTTTTTACATATTTTCAAGTTTCTGTACAGAGTATACTGTGTATATTTTGTAAAGCATGTCAACGGTCTGATATTGACTTTGCGGAGGTGAATTCCATCCTTCTATCACTGTTGAAGTTCTTGAAGTCTTAATATTAGGTCAGTGTTTGGTTATAACATTTCCAGGTTCCTTTCCCAAGTCCCTGTACAACCAGCTTTGGATTCTTTAGGCTTGTGCACGCTCGATTTCAAAGGTCACACTATCAGGGACAGTGTACAGTAAATGTCCGAGGCTGCTTCTGCTTGCTCCTAGTTTTTTGGTATTGTCATTGATAATCTCAGGCCCAGGTTCACAGAGGAGGGTTATGCATCTGTGTTAGGAGCCCTAACCATGTTGTTTGACCCTTCTCTGTATTCTCAGTCAAACTCTTACAATTTTATCCTTTCTGATGGCTCTAATACTATTTCAGGTTTCTTGTCTTCTTGTGGGGTAGATAGTGAATGAGATCAGACAGGAGCTGGTTAGTTTTGTTGCTAACAGGTAGGAAGGTCTGCTAAGGTCTATTTAAATGTTAGGGATTTGGGTTCAGTTAGCTCTCATGTCACGTTCTACCTATCCATTGCAGTGGCTGCTGAAATACGTCTTGTATCACCTTTAAGTACAGTTGACTGTGAGAGGAGCTTTTCCATGATGAACCTGATTAAGACAGATATCAGGAACAAATTAGCCATCAGCAACCTGATCCTCATGCGTATGAGTTTACACAAAAAGTGATATGACCAACTTCAACTTTGAAGAAGCATTCAACAAGTGGCCAGCAGTTTTAAAATCAAGAAGAATACTTATGTAATCTTATTGCTGACACACTTAGATGAACTCTGTGGTGATAACTATGTATAATATGTATATTTTGTATGTATTTTATAAGAATATGTTGATATGAACTCACTATTTTTTGACAAGAAACCTGAAAGAATGGGGTGATATATGTATGTTATGTATACATTGTCTGTCATTTATAAATTATAACCTGTATATTGGTGAACTGTACTGGCTATTGATGGAAATAAAGTTTGAAAACATGTTTTCTTCTGTTGTTATATATCAACACTGTTGTAATATAAATATGAAGAGTGACAGTCTTAGGGAAAACCCACATATAATAACAGGTTAATACATACACATCAAATATTTACTTAGACTCAATGATGAATGCATCACAAGACATTACGATGATTGGGGTTTCAATTTAGTTTCAGGAAATAAAGATTCTGGTTGGCTCTAAAATTGGCTTCAAATTTTCAAAACTGGCAAAATATAGCAACTGGCGATTTTTCTGGCTCCAACTTTTTTTAGCCCCTGAGTATACTAGTTTAAGATTTCCAGAAAACCAGTTTTTTTTAAGAGTACCTCTGTTCGAAGTTTAGAAGGCTTTAAATGTATGTTGTCAATTGGCATATCAAAAGCTGATACAGGTACAATTTAGGATAAAACTGGTTACTATGAAGTAAAACTTAGTTGAACAGATAGGGATTTTTAATTGGTAGTCTGACACCTACTTAGACATTCAATCATTGTGTTATTGTTCTATGATCACTTTTGTAATCTTGTCCTCTTTTTTGTTTGCTCATGTGGTTCGTCTTTATACCATTTTAGTGTTTCTTTAATAATCTTTAATAAAGGATTGTGCCTGATGTTCATATGATGAAATCATAATCTTTCAGTCAGTTTAATTGAAGTCTGGAGCTGGCATGTCAGTTAACTGCTAGTAGTCTGTTGTTATTTATGTATTATTGTCATTTTGTTTATTTTCTTTGGTTACATCTTCTGACATCAGACTCGGACTTCTCTTGAACTGAATTTTAATGTGCGTATTGTTATGCGTTTACTTTTCTACATTGGTAAGAGGTATAGGGGGAGGGTTGAGATCTCACAAACATGTTTAACCCCGCCGCATTTTTGCGCCTGTCCCAAGTCAGGAGCCTCTGGCCTTTGTTAGTCTTGTATTATTTTAATTTTAGTTTCTTGTGTACAATTTGGAAATTAGTATGGCGTTCATTATCACTGAACTAGTATATATTTGTTTAGGGGCCAGCTGAAGGACGCCTCCGGGTGCGGGAATTTCTCGCTACATTGAAGACCTGTTGGTGACCTTCTGCTGTTGTGTTTTTTTATTTGGTCGGGTTGTTGTCTCTTTGACACATTCCCCATTTCCATTCTCAATTTTATCATGACGTAGCTCTGTACTTATACATATCGTCAAATTGTTATTGTGCTATCGTAAATTTGTGTATTCTTGTCTTTCGTTTTTTTCCTAATGTGCTTTATCTATATGCCTTTATGTGCTTCTTTTTTCATACTTGTTTGTTTATAGTGATTAAGATTGACTGCTGTATCCCTATTTTTGACCTATTGTACCTGTTTGTTTTGTTCACACATCGTTGTCAATATAATGGAATTTGATGCAATTGTCATACAATAGAGAGGGTTAGCTAGATATAAAACCAGGTTTAATCCACCATTTTCTACATAAGAAAATGCCTGTATCAAGTCAGGAATATAACAGTTGTTATCCATTTGATTGATTTGTTTGAGCTTTTGATTTTTTGCCATTTGATTAGGGACTTTCCGTTTTGAATTTTTCTCGGAGTTCAGTAATTTTGTGAATTTACTTTTTATATTTGAACTTCGGAGGAAAATTGTCTCTTTAACTACCATACCGTACCACATTGCCTTTTTATTAAACATGGATATAATTTCTCATAAAATACACATGCAAGTACAGAGGTTTGAATAGTTTACGAAGTCATTATCTTTTGAACCCCGTACAATGGAAAATGAAATTCCTTTTTAACTTCGATTTTCCATTGTCCTAGCTATTTAAACTACTTCATACATTATCATGATATTAAATATTTGGTATGAATAAAATATTCTAGAAAAGATCGTAAAACATTTTAATATGCCATGATAATTTCCCCACTATAGACCTTACATTTCAAATTATCATACCTATTCCATATGAAGTTATATGACTTAAATAAGTATTCAGTTTGCACAAGTTTTTTTATCCATTGTATTTTTAACCCCTTCCACGGAAAATGGAACCCCTCTAAAGCCCTAAGATTGTGTTTCCAATTTGCATAGCTATTCAAACTAAGTATGTAGTAATAAGCTTTAAAAATTAGTTGATATGGATAAACATGTTAGAAAATGTAGTTTGACTGTTTTATTTTGACAATGTATGTTGACCCATACCATTGAAAATTAATCCTCTACCAATGCACATTTGACAATCAACAGTCGTATGAAGTAAATACAGGGAGTATTTTTAAACACCTGATTTATATATTATGAATTTTCTTAAAAACATCAGTCCATTTTTATGAATCAAATTTTAACCCCATCAATATTCGATATGAAAATAAGACGAATGAGTATAATTGACAATGAAACGCACTCAACAACAGAAAAAATGACGAATAGACAATCAATATAATGGAATTAGTAGACAGCTCTTTAACAAGCAACAAACCCTTACCTAAAAATATAAGATCATACATTACAGGCACGTGAACACACTCTGCCGCATCCATACAGCACGAGTAACAAAACCCTGCAGTAAATATAAAATAATGTAGCATGATTGCCAATCAGACAACTCTCAGCAAGAGACTAAAGGACAAATAGAAAATTGACTTAATGGAATACGTAGACAGCTCTCTCTCACATATAGAGTATACGTTACTCTCACATCAAATTTCTGCACAAATTCAAATTCAGAGTCTGTATCATTGTTCGATTGTTGTATTAACACTTTTCGTGTGTTACCCTTAAGAAGCTTTTTAAATAAGCTACGTTGTGCTCTGTGGAATATTAGATCAGGTGATCTGAATGTTATCAGTACTTATGAATCTTCCGGGTAGCCATATTTAAATTCGACATAAATTTAGGTATGTTGATTTTTTGAATTACCTTTTGTTCGTAGATATTAAATCAAATCAAATCAAATTAAATATTTTATTGTCGTATTAACTTTACAGTTTGTGACCAACTTATATTAACACAATAAACACAATAAACATACATACATGCATATGAAACATACACAATAACAACAGCATCAAAATTTATAACAACAAACAAGCTGTCAAGAGTCCCCTGTCCTCAATTCTAATGACTTTTTCAAGAAGGATCCTAACTTATTTGTTTGTAAGGCGATGATGGATTTAGTAAATAATGTTTTGTTTCTTCTTCATTTAAATTATTAAAGTTATTATTTTCAGTACATATGTGATGAAAAAAAGTCATTTCTTAGAGTTTTTATTATACTCACAATAGAGTAAAAAATGTTTCTCATCCTCTAGTAATTTACATTTATGGCAAAGTTGTTCCTCTCTTGGGATTTTAAAATATTTCCCCCTTTCAATCAAGCGGGAGTGATCACTTATTCTAAGTTTAGTGATTAATCACCTCATCTGAAAATTAGATGTATTTAGATAAGATCTTAGTTTGTAATTATTTTAAAGATTTTTATAAAGACAAAAAAATACTTTTATCATTAATGTTTTGAAATTTAGTTAGCCATTGTATTTTTAACCTTCCATGGAAAATGAAACCCCTCTAAAGCCCTTAGATTGTGTTTCCAATTTGAATAGCTATTCAAACTAAGTATGTAGTAATAAACTGTTATGATCAATTGATATGGATACACATGTTAGAAAAAGTAATTGGACTGTTTTATTTTGCCAATGTATTTTGAACCAATACCATTGAAAATTGAACCTCTACCAATGCACATTTGACAATCAACAGTCGTATGAACCATATGCAGGGAGTATTTTTAAACACCTGATTGATATATAATGCACTGTCTTAAATACATAACATAACTAATGTCCATTTATATGAATCAAGTTTTAACCCTAATACTTAGGCCATCAATATCCTAAAGCATCGATAGTCAAAATAAGAAGAATGGGCATAATTGCCAATGAAACGCACTCAACAACAGAAAAAATGACGAATATACAATCAATATAATGGAATTAGTAGACAGCTCTTTAACAAGCAAAAACCCCTTACCTAAAAATATAAGATCATACATTACAGGCACGTGAACACACGCTGCCGCATCCATACAGCACGAGTAACAAAACCCTGCAGTAAATATAAAAATAATGTAGCATGATTGCCAATCAGACAACTCTCAGCAAGAGACTAAAGGACAAATAGAAAATTGACTTAATGGAATACGTAGACAGCTCTCTCTCACATATAGAGTATACGTTACTCTCACATCAAATTTCTGCACAAATTCAAATTCAGAGTCTGTAACATTGTTCGATTGTTGTATTAACACTTTTCGGTGTGTTACCCTTAATAAGCTTTTTAAATAAGCTACGTTGTGCTCTGTGGAATATTATATCAGGTGATCTGAATGTTATCATTACTTATGAATCTTCCGGGTAGCCATATATGAATTCGACATAAATTTAGGTATGTTGATTTTTTGAATTACCTTTTGTTCGTAGATATTAAATCAAATCAGATCAAATTAAATATTTTATTGTCGTATAAACTTTACAGTTTGTGACCAACTTATATTAACACAATAAACACAATAAACATACATGCATACATATGAAACATACACAATAACAACAGCTTTAAAATTGATAACAACAAACAAGCTCTGTCCTCAGTTCTAATGACTTTTTCAAGAAGGATCCTTACTTATTTGTTTGTAAAGGCGATGATGGATTTAGTAAATAATGTTTTGTTTCTTCTTCATTTAAATTATTAAAGTTATTATTTTCAGTACAAATGTGATGAAAATATTCATTTCTTAGAGTTTTATTATACTCACAATAGAGTAAAAAATGTTTCTCATCCTCTAGTATTTTACATTTATGGCAAAGTTGTTCCTCTCTTGGGATTTTAAAATATTTCCCCTTTTCAATCAAGCGGGAGTGATCACTTATTTTAAATTTAGTGATTAATCACCTTATCTGAAAATTAGATGTATTAAGATAAGATTTTAGTTTGTATTTTTTTTAAAGTTTTTTATAAAGACAAAAAAATACTTTTATCATCAATGTTTTGAAATTTAGTTTGAATTAAATCTTCATATCTATTTTTCATTTTTAACTTTATATCGTTTTATCTTATTTACATATTTTATGTCCTTACAAGTAAAAAGAATTAGAAGGTCAACATTAGTCTCTTCCACAATATTTTTTGCATATGTATACCATAAATAAGCTACGTTGTGCTTATCTGATGTACAGTAGTTGTCGTTTGTTTATGTAATATATACGTGTTTCTCGTTTCTCGTTTTGTTTATATAGATTAGACCGTTGGTTTTCTCGTTTGAATGGTTTTACACTAGTAATTTTGGGGCCCTTTATAGCTTGTTGTTCGGTGTGAGCCAAGGCTCCGTGTTGAAGGCCGTACTTTAACCTATAATGGTTTAATTTTTAAATTGTTATTTGGATGGAGAGTTGTCTCATTGGCACTCACACCACATCTTCCTATATCTACATAAGTAAGTTCCTGTCAAATCTAGAGACTGTGCTAGAGAAAAAGCGTCTTTTATCAATGGATTAATATTATTTTATATAGTATAGCTAAATATAAAAGGGTTTGTGTTTTAATAAAACATTCTATAGGCAATCTCCCTGATTAAACTCTTGCTACTAAATTGGAATAAATTTTTTCTAATTCCTAGAGTAGATTTACAAAATTTAAGATGCATATTTTCAATAGGGGTTTTGTCTATAAAATCAAGTTGATTAATTTCTTTTCCTGAAGATGGGGCTTTGTTTTTTGGCTCGATGAAAAGAAATATATGTATCCAAATATGTTACTTCTGAATAATAGGTCATAATTGGTTTTACTAAAGAATCAAACAGATTATTTTCTACTTTTATAGGTAGATTATTCAATGATTCAGTATAGGATTTTATTGCAAAACATACTTTTTTTACCTTTTTTGTCAGCTCTAAAGTACTTTGTGATAAATTTCCATGGCATTATATCAACATTCCCAAAAATTAATATTCTTTTACACCCTCTATGGTTTTATCCTCATAGAAAATTTGTGATGTTTCATTATTATGTTTTGACTGACTAAAAATCATAGATTTAGTTTTGTTTGTATGCAAAGAAAGTTGCCATTTGTTGCAATATAATTTAACATTATTTAAACTGTTTTGAAGACCCTCTTTTGATTCTGTCAGGATTCAAAGATCATCCGCAAAAAGGAGGCATTCCACCTTTCTATTTGTAAGCTTTAGGGGACTTGAATCATTTCCCTAAATTTTTTTTACAATATCATTTATAAAGACAATTAAATTAAGTGGGGCTTAGTGTGTCTCCTTCTTTTACCCCTCTAGCAATATTAAAATATTCTGATACATAATCTTTATATTTTAAAGATGATTTAGTATTTAAGTATTGTTGTTTTATAACTCTATAAAAAGACCTGCCCACTCCCATTTTACATAATTTAATTTAAAAGTAAAGTAGTTCTCCATACTAATTAGGTCTTTCCACTTTTCGTGGAAAGACCTTTTGTTTTTCTTCTGATTATTAGGTCTTTCCACTTTTCGTGGAAAGACCTATTGTTTTTCTTCTGATTATTTTTTTTTTTTTTTTTTTTTCCTTCTTTCCGTCTGAGATGCTTTTTTGTTTTACAACATATCGAATGGATGTTTGGCCAATGATTTTGTTCAGTAATGGAGATTTCAAAACTCAGCCTGTATGACCGAACACTTATTCTTATAGGAGTTATCTCCCCGCGTCCCTTTTTTCTTGTTATCGCTATATCTCTAAAACCGTAAAAGATTTTAAAAACTGTTTTCACCAAATTGTTCGTCTACTCTCATGAATGATTTGTTTTATTTTGACGGAGGTGATCAGAAGACATCTTATGGGAGTTATTTCCCTTTGAAAATTTAAAATAAACGATATGTTGGGTTAATTCATACGGTATAAGTTGTAGAGGCCTACAGTCTTTTGATATGAAGTCCTTGGTCCATATAAAGGAAATTGAGGTCAAGGTCAAAGGTCAAGGTCATGTTTTTAATTTTGAATTTTTCTTGTTATCGTTTTTCAAAAGAAACTGTAACAGTTAATGATATGATATGTTTGCAAAATCACTGTTTACAATAAGGCGCAACTTCAACCTACTTAAGTCGAAGTGTTTTGGTTAACTCTTTTAGGAGTTTTCTCCCCTTTTGTATTTGAAATCATTATTTCTCCACAACCATACAAGTGATTGACCTGGGGCCTTCCTATTTGAGTTCACTGACCTATGACCTTGAATTTGAGGTCAAGGTTGAAGGTCAAGGTCTTATTCTAAATTTTGGAATTTGCTTGTAATCTATATTCAAAAGAAACTGTAACCGTTAATGATACGATGTGTTTGCCAAATTACTGTTTACAACAAGGGGCAACTTCAACCCATTTAAGTCGAAGTGTTTTGGTCAACCCTTTTAGGAGTTTTCTCCCCTTTTATATTTGAAATCGATATTTCTCTTCAACCATACAAGTGATTGACCTGGGGGTCTTTTGATTTGAGATAACTGACCTATGACCTTGAAATTGAGGTCAAGGTCAAAGGTCAACTTGACGTTCTAGATTTTGACCTTTGCTTTCAATTTTGTCTTGTTCATTATAAAACAATTAAGTCTTTTGCATTTACCAATTTTTTTTATACATCAGTTTGAGGTACTAAATTACATCAACAAGGAGTGACCTTTTCTAACATCTTGTTTAAAATTTCATTCTTGATATCGAGGTGGAAAGACCTTCAATTGTTCTCTGAAGAATTGGTTTTTAATTGTTTGGTAGATTACTTATAAGAGAAATTCCTCTATAATTATTAGGGTCTAACTTGTCACCTTTTTTATGAAAGGGATCATGAATTATAGTTTCCAAGAATCTGGATAATTACCTGTCTTTAAAATAAAATTAAAAACTTTTACAATAGAATTTAAAATTATCACAGGTTGTGAGTATTTGTGTATTTCATTCACAATTCTATCTGAACCTGCTCATTTGTAAAACTGGATGTAAAATAATGACAACCAGGCAAAAAACGAACTTCCATTTCCGTCGTCCTTCGTAAAAAATGCATTTAAGGTTTGTGACACCTTCTGTGGCCTGTTATTTATGACATTTTTAAATTGAAATAGTATTATAACAGCAAAGATAATGAATAAAAGAAATGAGCCATTTTGTACATATACCAAGGGGAAACTTTGTGAAAAGCATAATGGTTTGTAATGTAATTGCATTTAATAGAAAAAGGGCAAAAATAATCACGAATATAATGCCTACCCATGTTAAAACTACAATAAAGTATAGCTTTCATCAATTATTTCCTAATTCAAATGCATTGTATGATTTAGAAAATTAATAACTTAAAGTCTTAACTGAATTTTGCAGTACACTTTTTTTCGTCCTTGCAGCACGGCCGACACTCGGCTAACCGAGAGATTGGTCGGTTAATCTATATTGAATATGCGGCTAAATCGGCGGTTGGTCTGTTAATAGGGTTGGCTTAAGTCTGTTAATCAGGTGTTATCGAGAAAATCATTGAAAGTTCAACATGTTTCATTGTATAACTTTTGAAATATCTGTTTATCTTTAAAAAAAAAATATTTATGTCTAACAGCTCACTTTGATTATTACCTGTGGGGAAGTTCTCAAACCTCTTTTCGAACTTAGTTTATTTTGACACCTTCTGGAGGAATGAAAAAAAGTGCAACGTCAAATCCTGTTTCATTTTTCTAAAACATAAAACATATTTGGAATTTACTTATTTAGGGCATGCTATGCCTTATGTTTTTTCCAAATGCATAGGTTTGTCTGTTCTTAGAGTAAATTTTAAGGTAAAAAAATTAGCCATTTTATGAAAAGTTTCACATGAACCTTCAAGGGCACTAGCTGTCTAATTCTTATTCATCGACTTTAATTGAATTCTAATATTTGATTTATAACAATGTAAAACATTTATCCAAACTTTCAAAAGTCTAAAATAAACAATTAACAGGGCACGGGCATGAAAAAACGTAGCGTCGTTTCGTATATATTTTAGTTTAAACGCCATCTAATTAACTATCGAGATGACCTCTAAAGTCATCCGATGACCATATAAATAAACTCCTCATAGATACCAGGACTAAAATTTGTATATACGCCAGACGCGCGTTTCGTCTACAAAAGACTCATCAGTTACGCTCGAATCCAAAAAAGGTTAAAAAGGCCAAAAAAGTACGAAGTTGAAGAGCTTTGAGGACCAAAATTCCTAAAAATGTTGCCAAATACAGCTAAGGTAATCTATGCCTGAGGTAGAAAAAGGCTTAGTATTTCAAAAAAAATCTAAATTTTGATAACATTAAATTTATAACTATAACCATATCAATGACAATCGATGTAAACATAAATAGATTCAGCAAACTCGTGCTGTTGGATTTTTCTAGGTCTATTTAATTTCATATTATAGACGAAAAATAAATGTTAATCATCGTTTTTACCTTTATAAAAAAGATTTTTTTGTGGATCGAATCAGTCAATCAAATGATTTACCTTTGTTTCACTTTCAATTTTTACATTCTTTTCCTTTAAATAGCTGTACACATACAATTCACGTGTTTCCATCTCAAGCTTAGGGGTTAAATTGAAGTTTACATGAATACAGATTCAATGAGGTCGAATGATTCAATTGCAGGTGAACAATTCATAAGCAATGATTTGTAAGCTTATTTTGACAAAATTGAACCATACTGGCAGCTAAAAGCGATTTACTATTTCACTATTTGATTTCATTAATGACTGAGCAAAAAACAGATATATTAGATTTTTTCATATATCTCGTAGCTAGTGGCCCTTTAACCCCACTTCAACTCAAAAACTGTGTCGGTTTTCCATTGTAATACTGAATTATTTTTTTCAATACAAAAAGTGATAACATACCAATTGATAATTTGATACTATAGTATCATTAAATTTGCACAAATATGTTGCATTACTATATATAAACTTATGATAATATAAGTGTAGTTATAGAGCTGAATTATAGAACTATTGTTATTATTTTTTGTCGGCTTTATCTGTCGTAAAGTTTATCAGTCTTTTCCTCTAAAAGAACGGCATGACCAGGTCATGACTATATTAGGTCATGTTCATTCATTCTAATGGTGACTTGTTTACACATTATTTTTGTTTGCCAACCTGCTAGACTATAAATGTCATCAAAGTAAAATGCACATTCTGATCAACAATTTTGAGTCCATACAACTAAAAAGGGTCATTTAATAAAATGTAAACCGAGGCCATTTTAAATTATTCGATTTGAAAGAACGCAATTTTGATCTAATGGTTTAATAAAGTAACTTTTCATAGTGTCTTGTAGATTTCTGCGCATGTATGCTATGTGCCCTCCTGTGCCCTAATTTGGTGAATACAAATATTCTATTCTGTTCTGTAGACGAAATATGTGCATGTACACATATTTATGAGTCTGGTATCTTTGATGATTTTTGTCGAGCCTGCAACTTTTGTTGCAGAAAGCTCGACAAAGGGATAGTGATCCGGCGTCGACGACTACGGTGGCGTTAGCTAACTTCTTAAAAGCTTTATATTTTAGAAGGTGGAAAATCTGGATGCTTCATACTTAGTATCTAGATGCCTCATGTTACGAATTTTCCGTCAGATTTTTTTGTAATTCTCTCTTGTTATAAGCAAAAGAATAACTATATTTGGTATGTGCGTAACTTGCAAGGTCCCCATGCCCGTCAGACAGTTTTCACTTGACCTAGACCTCATTTCATGGATCAGTGAACAAGATTAAGTTTTGGTGGTCAAGTCCATATCTCAGATACCATAAACAATAGGTCTAGTATATTCGATGTATAGACGGACTGTAAGGTGTACATGTTCAACTGGCAGGTGTCATTTCATGGTTCAGTGGTTATAGTTTAGTTTTTGTGTTTCGGTCTTATACTATATACAATAGGTCTACTATATTTTGTGTATGAAATGATTGAAGGTGTACATGTCTAGCTGACATGTATCATCTTACCTTGACCTCATTTTCATGGTTCAGTGGTCAAAGTTAAGTTTTTGAGTTTTGATCTATTTTTCTAATATTATATGCAATAGGTCAACTTTATTTGGTGTATGGAAATATTTTATGATTTTAATGTCAGTTTCACAGATTTTATTTGACCTTGACCTCACTTTCACGGTTCATTGGTAAGTGTTAAGTATTTGTGTTTTGGTCTGTTTCTCTTAATTTATAAGCAATAGGTCATCTATATTTTTTGTAGGGAAGAATTGTTAGCTGTGCATATCTGCCTGGCATGGTTCATCTGACCTTGACCTCATTTTCATGGTTTATTGATCAATGTTTAGTTTTTTTGGTTAACGTTGAGTTTGTGTGACAGTTGTAATAAAGCTTTTATAATCAGAACTATCAGCATATATTGATATCAATAATTAGTAAAGAAGGCGAGACATTTCAGCGTGTGCACTCTTGTTTTTTTCTTTAGAAATGCCTTTCAATTCACAATCAGGGCTGTCATTAACATAAATTACTTAGATCGTCATCAACTACTGATAGAACGTTTTTGGTTTGCTGAAACCAAGATAAAAATGACTGCTAAAGCATACTGTTGCCAATTTGAATCAAAACTTCATGGGAAAATATTTATAAAGTCCTAATGCCAGTGATGTGTAAGCACGTTATTGATAAAAATACAACTAAAAGTGTTTTTTTATTTTATTTCAGATCATGGAAAATTCCCAATGCGAGCCATGTAAAGCACGCGACAATAACAACAAGCCGACTCATTGGTGTGTCATTTGTGAAGAAGCGTTATGTTTACAATGCTCAGAACACCATCGCGTTCAGAAAATGTCCCGCCGCCACGAACTTTTAGATATCAACATAAAGCTTACACATATAAATATCTCGGACCAACGCTGTTCAAAACACGAGAACATGTCATTTGAGTACTTTTGTGTCGACCATGAAAGTCTTTGCTGCAAGGAATGTCAAGTAGAATCACACCGTTCCTGTCAGAAAATAATGTCAGTTGACATAGCATCTAAAGGCATAAAGAGTTCTGAGTCATTTATAGATGCTGTCGAACTCATAGAACAGGTTTTAATGACAACACCTACCATTATAGAGGACAGGCACACTTTGATTGAAAGCATTGAATCTGAAGCAAATTTTGTTAAAGATGAAATTAGGAAAGTGAAAGAAGAAGCAATAACTCACATTGAATATCTGGCGAAATTACTTCTTGAGGACCTGAAACTTAAAAAAGACAAAATAGTAACAAATGCAAAGGGACAGATCGATGAATTAGAAGATATAAAAAGAATGACGAAAGAAAAAAACGACACGTTTGATATAGTTGAAAAATATGGATCTGAAAAACAAGCATTTCTTGCTGTTCATGTCCACAAAACAGTTCTGGACGAACTTGAAGAAAGAATTAGTGCAACAACAGGGAGGACAACGTATTCTTCAATTAAACTGAATCCATATGTACTGAAGAAAAGCATAACGTCTATTGGAACCATTGAAATAAAGGAATTACCCTCTGCAACTGAATTTGTCAAAAGGAAAAAGTTCCAGTCACAAATTCCAATTGCACAACGGCAACATTTGCCGTCTTTTATTCAGAAGAATGTCATAACAGGAATTGGTAATATTGAAGGGTTAGCAGTAAGTGATAAAGATGAACTCTGTATTACGTCAAGTACATTAATGATTAAAAATAAAATACTGGTGTACGACAATAATGAAAAATTGAAGTATGAAATGAATTTCCGCTTTTATCCAGGGCAAATTGCTATAATTCCATGCCAAAACAAAGGGATAATGAGATCGTCAAGACTATATCTCAATAATTTTCGATTTGTAGATTTTCAAGCATATAAAATGTTAAACGAAATTTTAATTGAGGGATGCCAAGGAGGAGGTATTGCTGCTTCAAATGAAAACATCTGTATTGGCACAAAAGGAGCAACGAAAGTTCTGGATCACAATGGCAGGTATATTCGATCTATCAAAATGAATAATGATTACCTAACACCAAGGTACATTGCATTAGATAAAAGTGGAAACATCTATCACAGTGACAGTGTTGTCGTTTGTTGTACAAGAATCGACGGTGAAAATCTGTTCACATATAAACCACCAGACAACAAAAGGCCCTGTGGAGTAGCGATAGATAGTCAAGGTTATGTGTACGTCGTTGTCCAAAATCAAGGTGTGTGTAGACTAAATCCGGATGGAACGTTCAGTGACTTAGTGGTGGTGAATGAAGATTTAAACCGATCCTTTAACGATATCTGTTTTAACAAAGACTGTACAAAGTTATACATATCATACGGAGAAGGTGTTTTAGTTTATACTCGACAATAGGACGAAACTACAAACTGTTATATGGTCAGGTTGTTGTCTCTTTGACACATTCCCCATTTCCATTCTCAATTTGATATCTATAAATCATACCTGGGTTCTGATCGAGTCAGATTTTTTGTTGCGTATATCGGAACATTTTTATTTAGTTTTTCAACGCTATCAATCAAATTATTATTTTTCTGAATTTAACACTATTAGGAATGGAGAAAATCGGGATACAGAATTTTTTTTTGTCAATTGCTTCACCAGATTATTTTTTTCATCAAATTGGGGATAGTATAATTTTTTTTATAAACAAACCATCCCACTGGCATTTAAAAAATAACACAAAACTCCGGCTTTAAGAAACCTGTAGTGCAGTCTGTATGTAAGAAATTGTCCCCAATATACATATCAATGCACATCTTTTCAGTTTGATGTTTTTGTATGCCCCACTTATGGGCATTATGTTTTCGGGTTTGAGGGTCCGTTCGGCCTTCCCTTTATTTGTTCGACCCGCTTCAGGTTAAAGTTTTTGGTCAAGGTAGTTTTTGATAAAGTTGAAGTCCAATCAACTTGAAACTTAGTATACATGTTCCTTATGGTATAATCTTTCTAATTTTAATGCCAAAATCAGAGATTTTCTTCCATTTTCACGGTCCATTGGGCATAGAAAATGATAGTGCTGTGAAGACATTCTTGTTTTCTCTCGAGATTTTGGTTGGGTTTTTTTTCGTTTGTTACAATTTCCGAATTATGTGCACCAGGAACGAAGTCTCTTCGTTTTCCTTTCTTCATTTAGCACAAAAGTCGTCGGTATTTCAAGGATCGTACAAAGATGACCAAATCGTAAAGCAATGGTTTGTATTTTGCGAAGGAGTGCAAATCTAAATTCCTTATCTCGAGGGGAGGAGGAGGAAGATTCTTCCCGAATAACATAATTATATAGGATTCTAAGAATCCCGAAAAACTAATCATTAATATTCCCGAGTCCTGATCAAAGTAATCCGGAATTACAATGAAAAAAAAGATCACATCCCGACGTTCAGAAAAAGGGACATCCGTCGCTCAAATCACATTCTTGTTCTGCTTTGAAATGCATCTCGTTATTTTAACACACGTTAATGACAAATGTAAAAACAACTCAGAATATTCGGAAAAGATCAAATATCTATATTATTAATAAAAAAAATCTAGGTACTTTTTTTAATAGTATATAAGTGTGGACACAAATTAGTGTGGATAGTGTGTTTTGATGTTTGGTAGTGTTTCAACTTTGCTAACATTGGGTTATATATAATTGCACAATCAATAAGCATTAGCAGTTTATTTATTACTTTGTGCTAATGTGCAAGACTTTCGTGGAGGAAAGAATAATTGCATTGATTACCAAATGAATAACATGATGAAATGTGTTCTAGATTTTGGATAAGTTTGTAGCTAGGAGAGGAACACATTAAGTTCATTTCTTCATAATGTGATTTTGTATATGGGAGATGGTATTCAAGAACATGTATGCATGTACCATTTGTAGGTTATATTTATGTTACTTTGTGGTGGATCTTCCCATTACCATCATTTTAAGATTTGATTTAAATGTTAAAATTGGTAATCAGATAAGAAGATATTTAATTGTCCTAATATATCCTATTTTTCTTAAACGTTATAGAATTCAAAAATATAAGTGATGCCTACAGTTTTAATCTGGTTTTGTAGTGGTATGAAAGTGTTGTTCAATGTCATTAATCTGATCCATAGATGTTGAATAATGAAATATAATTTTCTATTAGAAGTCAATTAAGGCAGATTAGTCTTATGAATTTGGACCTTTTTTTTCAATACTGAATGACATTAAAACTCAGGATTGCATCATTAGTAGTCTGTGCAGATATTTAAAAGTGTAACAAAATCACCTAGCATCATATCATTGAGTTTTATTTTTACGGTTTCTATTTTGAATACATTGAAACATTGACACATAGGTTTTTATTATTACAATTTATCTTTTTTGTATATGTATATATATGTACTTGTATCATTGTTTTTTATGCAATGTATATCGCTTAGAGTAAATATTTATTTTGATAGGTGCTTTATAAGCACTGTAAATAATAATAATAATAATATTGCTAGTCGCATGATCAGCATTGGTCGGTTAATTGATGTTGGGTTTTTTTTTTACATCGAGATGACAGTGAGGTCATTCCAATTTATTGCTTTCGCCTAAATTTCCATCAAGCAAATTAGTTTTGGGTTTTGAACCGATCTTTAAAATCAAAGATCCGCGGACATTATCTAGTTCAAAATAACATTCCTTATCGCCTGTTTTAAATTCATTTTTTTTTAAATGGATACTTCTATAAATACTTTTTTAAAATACAAATTAATAAATCAATATGAAAATGTTTTGTCGTTAGATACTTTTATATAAAAGTTAAAAATCATTGATGATATCTGTGCAAACGTATAGAAAAAAAAGTGTTAAAGCATACGGAAAAATATCTCAAGAACGTTTTGCGACACTCCCGACAAGGACCGGTAACTCTGTTATTGTTTTTGCGGGAACAATTACATGTGAATGGCTTTTATCAAATCTTTTAGAAAAATCGATTTTTACAGAAGAGTGTCCACCATGCACTTGCACTGCACTATTATTATAATAGTAGAATAGAATGAAAATTAAATATACATGTATTAAAAAAGAGGGACGAAAGATACCAGAGGGACAGTCAAACTCATAAATCGAAAATAAACTGACAACACCATGGCTAAAAATGAAAACGACAAACAGACAAACAATAGAACACATGACACAACATAGAAAACTAAAGAGTAAACAACACGAATCCCAACAAAAACTAGGGGTGATCTCAGGTGCTCCGGAAGGGTAAGCATATCCAGCTCCACAAGTGGCATCCGTCGTGTTGCTTATGAGATAACAAATCCGGTAAAAAATCTTAATTCGGTAGTCACATTCATGAAGGGGAAGAGGATTGTAGTTACGACGTAAGGAACATATCTGTTATCATTTGTGAAACAGTTATTCAATAACGGTCAACCAACTAACATTAATATAATATATAACAACACACGTACCAGTGTATACTCTGGGACTATAATTCTATTAATGTATTAGTCCAAGCATGGAAGTATTAAAGGTATACTGATTTGTATCACTACATTAGAATAGTTATTACGGGGCGGTTGAATTTCCTGTCATTTATTCATCATCCACGTACGAACTTGTCTCAGCATTTTTGTTATCTAAGTACATTAACCTCAGTTTCAGGTATAGAGATGTGATCTTTTTCTATAAAATGTGCTTTTGACCATCCACAAGAACTTACGGAAATTCGATATTCAGTACTTCAGTACTTTGACTTAATTTGGCTTCTGGACAAAACATCTTTGGTTCAACGTAAATAAATGCTATGATCTATATCTCCCATTACTACATATATAGAATGGGTACTACTACAAAATATAGCAGTTTTACAAAATTGTAAAATTGCAATCGTTAAGATATATTTGGGTAAGTAAAATGCTTCTGCTACATAAATATGAGCTGTTTTTGACAATGATAATACAAAACATATATAAAGGTTGAGGATGAATACAGATGCTGCCAAAAAAACATCTGAAAAGTGACGTCTTTTGGCATATTTGATAGATTTTTCATATCGGCGTTTTGCATTTGCGCCGATGTGCATTTCATTTGCGCCGATTTTTTTTTTTCATTTGCGCCGATTTTTTTTACAGGTAAATTACAGGTGAATAAATATAAAAAGATGTGGTATGAGTGCAAATAAGAGAACTCTCAATCCAAGTCATGTTATATTTCATTTATCAATTTAGACCTCTTCCATTAGCCATTTGTACAAATGTAATGAATTTTCAATCATAACATTGATATAACTGTTGACTTGTCCCCTGCTCATTATGCGGAGATGGAAGAAGGCCTACAAGATACACCTCCAGACTTTTTCCTTGACAGTCCCATATATGTTCTTTAACCTCTGTCTTTCGGACATCCGCCACATGTTTATGCTCGATCAGTATTTTGACAATAGAATCCGTGGTGACTCTAGCTTTACACGATTTATGGTACATTTGAAAGATATGTTGTTATGTTTTAGGACACTAACCTTCCGATATGTATGCCCTCGTTGATTAAAGAATTGAATCCTCGGCTCGTTTCAGCGTGTAATATGTCCATCATGTACAACGAAGTTCCAGAACAATATGAATCAAAATTAACTTAAACATAATGAAAACAACCAGATTTTATCAATGGTATATAGACAATAATAGTGCATTGACTGGACATATCAACGATATAAGGATGAGGCTTAGAAACGGGGAAAGCGAGGCTATGCCGAGCATTTTCCCCGTTTCGTGCCGAATCCTTATATCGTTGATATGTCCAGTCAATGCACTATTATTGTCTTTATACTGCAATCTAAAAAAAACATTTTCAATTGTTGTTTAATGTGTTAACTTTATTATTTGATTTAAATATGGGGAAACTCCCCCTTTCATAAAAAGGCCTCATATCATGCAGGCGAAGAAATATACAACACAATGAAATGGACATTTCCTGATGAAACCCTTAATCAATGTTGAAGGAATTGTTTGAGAATGAACTAAAATATCAACAATAAGCATAAAACATAATCATTAAAGTGAAATATTTTTCTGCTATTAAACAATTGTAAAAGAAATAAGTTTGAGTCGTTGTATACATTGGAAACAAGAACAGGTTGAATAGGTCGCATGAATAATTAATTACAGTTTCGGCAATTTCTATTTAAATATTCATGAGGAAAAGTGATATCAGGTCAGTGACTGTATATGACATAGAAATATACAGTCAACGCATTTTGACTGCTCAAATAGAACGAGTGCAGTATAAAGTACAGTACATGTACAGGTATTAACTTACCTGTAAATCTAATTAAGAGGAGATATAAAATCGGCGCAAATGAAAGAATGAAAATTTTCAAAATCGGCGCAAATGTCATACGCCCGTTTTAGTAAAAGAATTTAACTGATTTAGTCATTAAAAACGCCTAAATATGAAAGGGCTAAATCAGTTCAAATCTTTCACAAAAACTAATCGAATCAATTGAAATAGGCACTTAAGTGTTTAAAAAGTGTCCAAAAACTTTCGTTAGATGAACCTGGAATTTGCCAAAATCGGCCTTTACCGGACCTACTCCTTTTAATAAGATGAAAGGTATTCTTGCCTTTAAAAAAGACTTATGTAGCACCACTTATTGCGGACCTGTTTTTGTATTGCTTTGAGTTACAATTTATGACAAAAATCAGCAAAGACCCATCGAAACAACATCTGATAAACAAATTTAATAATACTTTTAGACATTATGATGACATTTTCGCTCTCAATAATGAGGACTTCAGTATGTATATTAAAGAAATTTATCCTGTTGAACTTACTTCAAATAAAGCTTATACTAACAATGGCCACTGCCCTTTCCTTGATTTTGATATCTATATCACTAACGGAAAGCTTAATACTAAAATTTATGATAAAAGAGATGATTTTTCATTTCTTATCGTTAATTATCCATTTTTAGATGGTGACGTTCCCTTGTCACCATCTTACGGTGTTTATATATCTCAACTTGTACGATTCGCTCGTGTATGTAACAATGTTTTTCAGATTTTAACGAGAGAAATTTATCTATTACTGAAAAAATATTACACCAGGGTTTTCGATATCACAAACTAGTCAAAATATTTACTACATTTTATCATCGGTATAAGGACATAATTCGTAAATATAGCTCAACATGTAGACTTCTTATACGTTTAGGTATTTCACATCCAATTTTTTATGGAAATATTCTTTATAAAGCACAAAAATGTAAGTATTCACCACAGAAACTAACAAAACCTTAAAATAGACTTATTAAGAAGGGATATAGTTACGATACTGTTGTCAGGTCATTAAAGATTGCATATTTTGGCGTTACTATTGATTCACTTATAGGGTCTTTGCATCGGAACTAAACACATTTATTCAAAAAACAGTTGTTGGCATGACACAGGTTATGTTCTTCTCATATATGTTATGATGGTATAATACTTAACCCCTAACGGGAAGGATTGTGTCTGATATTCATATGATGAAATCATAATCTTTCAAACAGTTAATTGAAGTCTGGAGCTGGCATGTCAGTTAACTGCTAGTAGTCTGTTGTTATTTATGTATAATTGTCATTTTGTATACTCGGACTTCTCTTGAATTGAATTTTAAATGTACGTTGGTATGCGTTTACTTTTCTACATTGGCTAGAGGTATAGGGGAGGGTTGAGATCTCATAAACATGTTTAACCCCGCCGCATTTTGCACCTGTCCCAAGTCAGGAGCCTCTGGTCTTTGTTAGTCTTCTACTATTTTAATTTTAGTTTCTTGTGTACAATTTGGAAATTAGTAAGGCGTTCATTATCACTGAACTGGTATATATTTGTTTAGGGGCCAGCTGAAGGACACCTCCGGGTGCGGGAATTTCTCGTTACATTGAAGACCTGTTGGTGACCTTCTGCTGTTGTTTTTTTCTATTGTCGGATTGTTGTCTCTTTGAAACATTCCCCATTTCCATTCTCAATTTTATTTATAACAAATTAATGAATGAAAATATCATACATTCTCAATAAATAAAAAAAACACCATATTACTACGTTGATCAAAATTGACATTTTTCACATTCGGAAAACTTTCCAGTATTAAATTAGAAGCTTTTGGATCCTTTATAAAAATTTCGTTAGACTGTGACATAGTGCAAAGGGACTCACAATCTTTTTGACTTCATTTTATGCTTCTTTTGTTGTCGTAGTAAAGTAAAACAAAATATCTTAGTGAAACCTAGAGTTTCAATTTATACGGGACGTTTTATTGTATATACAGTTGTCTGTCCCTCCGTCCGTCGTCATCATGTCGTACAATCACTCAAAAAACGCAAAAACGCTGTAACCAATTTACATGAAACTTCGGTGAATTGTTTATATTTATTGAAATATTCTTCCTTCAGAATTTTTTAAATTTTAGATTTTACTTTTTGAGTTATGGGATTTAATTAACAAAAAAGAGGCTCTTAAGAGATTTTGTCGCTCGCCTTGATTTTACAGTTTTCGGACAATGTTTTTTTAAGTGTTTTCATGAAATTTTGGTGACTGTATTATATAGATTAAGATATCTTCCCTTTAGTTTTTTCGCATTTTTTAAATGACATTGAGAAATCATAACGAGTGAGAATATATTTTGAGATATTTGATTTCAGTATAACAATAAACGAGCCTTTTTCTCTTTGAATTAAATAACGAGAGTTGATATCAAGCGATATACCATTCTCACAAGTGTTTAAACCTATGTGTCCATTGTTCAACTCTCTTATTGTGTTAAATTAAGAATTCCGCGAATCGTTTATCTAGTATTGTGCACACAAAATGTACATCGTCGTAACCTTTGAGGGTAATTTATTACCTAACGAATAGCCAATGGAAATGCCGTAATATCTTCTTATGATGCGGTATAAGCAAATCAAATTAAAGCAGAATTTCGTATCTCGTGCAGTGTGATACGAGAAATTTCTATTTTTCTATTAATGTAAGAAATTATAGATAGTAAGCAACAACCATAAGACAATGAACTTCAGTCTTAAAAAAAACGCGACAGGCGTATCATGCGCCCATGGCGCAGCTGTTTAATAAAAAACGGAACACGAAACCTATTGGACAGCAGAAAAGAATAAAAAAAAATGCTATGTAATAAAAAAAATATTCTACTGAAAGAGGTCTGCCCCAACAAAAAATACACACACACACACACACTTAATGCGACCAGTTTTTTTTTATACCCATTGACAATAACATTTGAAGTTAAATTTCATTCTAGTATATATAATTAACAATGACATGAATATAGATATAGGAAGATGTGGTATGAGTGCCAATGAGACAACTCTCCATTCAAATAACAATTTATAAAAGTAAACTATTATATGTCAAGATACGGCCTTCAACATGGAGCCTTGGCTTACACCGAACAGCAAGCTATGAAGGGCCCGAAAAATTAATAATGTAAATCAATTCAAACGGGAAAACCAACGGTCTAATATCTAGAAAACAAAAATTAGTTCATCGTCTCAATCTCGATTGTCTATGCTTACATTAGATTGTTGATATCATGAATATATACTGTAGCTGTAATTTATAAGATGTGAAAAACAACAATATATACAAATGAACGATACTTGTTTATAAATGTGTAAGTGTTCGTACACCATTAACAAACTGATGGATGTATTGTTTCGTGCCTTAAAATGTATAGAATTTGAACATAATACACTGACAGATAACATTGTAAGTATAGGAAATTTGTATAATCACTCGATAAACCGACGAAGCACTCGAAAAAGCCATGACTGCTCCCGAAAAAAATCCGAACACATAGAAATTCGTTAAGTCTCAAAATGTCGTTTTCAATACAAAAACAAGAATTTATGTAAAGTGTCTGTATATCTAATGAAATATATATGGATTCCATGTATGCATTTCCATCGACACTTGCATTGTATAAAAATGGCAGTTTATTCTGTTTTTTTTAAAAATAAAAACATTGTAAGATTAACTTCAACTTTTAAAACGAAAAATAATGTCGGATTGATTATATCTTTTTATCTCAAATTCTTGACACCTTTTTATCCTTGTATATTAAACTTTCGCCTCTATATCACGTCTTGTCCGAAAGGAAGTCTGTTTGTTTATATTTCTTATACATATTCACTGGCCCCCTATCCTCCTTGAATATACCACTGTTGATAATTTTGATTCTATGGATACATGTTTTTCAAATCATGCAATGCAACAAGAATACACATAAACTTGAGTTGTCGTAAAACTGACAACACAATGACGATAAGAAAACCAACGTACAACAGTTCACACAACACTAAACAGACAAACGTACAACAGTCCACACAACACTATTGATGTACACAGACTAATTTACAACAGTTCACACAACACTAAACAGACCAACGTAAAACAGTTCACACAACACTAAAAAGACCAACGTACAAAAGTCCACACAACACTAAATATACCAACGTACAACAGTCCACACAACACTAAACAGACCAACTTACAACAGTCCAAACAACACTAAATAGACTAACGTACAACAGTTCACACAACACTAAACAGACCAACGTACAACAATCCACACAACACTAAACAAACCAACGTAAACAGTTCACACAACACTAAACAGACCAACGTATAACAGTCCACACAACACTAAACAGACCAACATACAACAGTCCACACAACACTAAACAGACCAACGTAAAACAGTTCACACAACACCAAACAGACCAACGTATAACAGTCCACACAACACTAAACAGACCAACACACAACAGTCCACACAACACTATTGATGTACACAGACTAACTTACAACAGTTCACCCAACACTAAACAGACCAACGTACAACAGTCCACACAACACTAAATAGACCAACATACAACAGTCCACACAACACTAAACAGACCAACATACAACAGTCCACACAACACTAAACAGACCAACATACAACAGTCCACACAACACTATTGATGTACACAGACCAACTTACAACAGTTCACCCAACACTAAACAAATCAAATCAAATATATTTTATTGTCAATTAAAGACGCCCATAACAGGCAGAATAATCACAAGTTAAACAGACTAACGTACAACAGTCCACACAACACTAAACAGACATCGAAACAGTCTGAACAACACTATACACATAATATGGAAAATCAAACCAAATCCATGAAATCAATCTTCACAAAATACCGGGGATAAAGTAAAAAAAACAACTAGCAATAGGCCTCTGGACAATTTTAATAAAAACTAGCTGTACTGCAAGCAGAGCAAAATACATCCCACCTCTAGCAAAGGAATTATTGGCTACAGAGAAAAAACAAAAATGTTGATGAAATAATAGAATAAAAGGCATATCACAATTATATAATTAAAATTCTGAGAAATTTAAATAAATTGTTTCTATAGAGGGGTTTAAGAAGAACAATCTTGTAATTTTGATAAGGGATTTAGGCAGAGAAGCGGATACAAATGTTTACTATAGTCTGCAGATATAATGTCTTCCAAAAGTGTTAACACAAAATGTAGTCAAATGATAAAAAAGAAATTATAGGCACAGAAGTAAATAATTTCAGTAATATTCAGTCAAAGTCTCATAACGTTTCGTTCAGTAGTTATGGCGCAAAGGCCGATACAAAAAAAAACGCGACAAAACTACGAACGGACGAACATACATATGTACGGACTCCCCCACCACTATATAAGGCGGGGTATGATTAAAGTACCATGTACGAAATTGATGATAACATTTACCACAGAATAAGAATCCTAGAAAACGTTGCGCTTGCGCTAATTCCATTCTTTTCGACGTCATAAACATCTCCGCTGCCAACGCTATCGTCGAAGTATCGCCGACAGAAGCAAAAGGATTTTTTTAGAGGTATAAAGATAGATCCCGTGAAGCTTTTAAGAAGATAAAATTCAAAAGAGAAGTGTGGTGAGTTTTTTTTATTGTACCTTTTAACCGTGTTCTATTAATTTTCTGTTTTCTATTCTAAAACCTTCAGGACTTCGTCATCTGTAAGTTAATGTAAGTTTTCTGTCTCATTGTCTTGAACGGAGATAGTTGTGTTTATGAGAAATCTTTAATTTGCTGATAATCCTCTCGACTTCCATAGATTTTGTGCTAATTTGATGTGTCAAATTGCTATTATTAATATGTTGAATATACTTTTGACCTTAAAATCCGAGATAACTATACCGCAGTAGTAGTTTCAGATAAAAGGCATGCAAAACAAATTCAAGCTTCTCTTTGTCTGGTCGTTCTGGTCCGTATATATCTGATTATAATCAGCAAAGTTGATCTTAAGTTTCGATTTTACTAGATTTTTGAAAATAAAGACAAAAGAATATAAGTTATGTATCAATCAAAGTTTGAATTCGACTACAGTTATCTTGGTTTCCGGGTTTGTATACCATTTGAAAAGATGGAAATTAGCAAACTTACATTTTGGATGGATACATTTGATTAAACTTTGAATAAATGTATTGTTCGATGAATGTTTAAGAATGAACATAGATTTATGTGTCCATTTATACAATACATTAAGTATTCCTATAAAATACCAGCATACTATCTAATTTTGGGGCCCTTTATAGCTTGTTGTTCGGTGTAAGCCAAGGCTCCATGTTGAAGACCGTACATTGAACTATAATGGTTTAATTTTTTGTTAAATTGTTGTTTGGATGGAGAGTTGTCTCATTGGCACTCACACCACATCTTCCTATATCTATCTATAGTTAAGCAAGCAGACTTTTTTAAGGGGGATATAGGGGAGGGGTTACAATAAATTTCACAATGCATTTTTTATTGTATCATTTGACTCCACAATCAACAGGACAAGTATGGAGTTATCATACAAAGAAAAGAATGTACACCAGGCAGCGACGGGCTTATCTGAAGCCATTATAAGTGTTGCGCAGTTTGAGTTTACCATGGAAAAGTGGGAAGAAGTAGAGATCGACATTAGAGCAGCAGAGGATAGGGAAACTGACTTGATAAAGCAATTAGGTATGTCTGTCAAATATAGTCTCCCTCCCCTGTCCGTCCTAGTTTACACTTCTGAATATAAAACAGAATAAAGATCGTCTCTTATAATTCTTTTGTAGATTCATTGACCAATGAATGATTACGTTATGTTTTGTGAAATATATCTATAAAGATGATATTTGGTATATATCTAAATTATGTGACAAATTGTAGATATTTTTGTATTTAGTCAAAACTAAGTATATGTTCAATGTATAATAATGGACCTTTCTCAGATAAAAAAAATGTCATTCTGGTTTTCTGTTTCCAAGCCTTACAATATGTCAATATCACCATCGCCTCGCGTCTATACAAGTGGTAACTTAAATTTATCACTGCCGGGTACTTTTGTTAATTTGAGCTGTTAGGTTGTTGTCGCATCATGTACAGTATACCTGCTATCTCCCCAATGTTCAACGTCATTGTGGTATATTTAAAATTGAAAATGGAAATGGGGAATCGGGAATGTGTCAAAGAGACATCACCCGACCAAAGAGCAGACAACTGAACAGTCGAAAGCCATCAATGGGTCTTCAATGCAGCGAAAAACTCTCTCATCCGGAGGTTCGGTTCAGCTGGCCAAAGCAAAAATGTATACTACTAGTTCAGTGATAATGGGCGTCATACTAAACTCTGAAATATACATAAGAAACTAAAATTAAAAATCACACAAGACTAAAAAAAGCCTGTTTCTCCATTTAGATAAATTAAAAGATCAGAACACGACTGCAGAAGAAAATGTAGAAACAGAAGACAATGAATTGACAGTTCCAGATGACACTCAAAGTGTAGATGATATATTGAAAGACTTAGGAGAATCACTAGACGAAGAAGAACAGCAGAAGGCATCAATGACAGCATCAGGTAATGACTTTACATTGATTTACATTGCTCCTCGTTTCTATTAGTGAGTTTAGTTTAAATATATAGTATTTGCTAAATCTTAAAAAAAAAATGAAAAAATGGACGAAACACAGTAAGACCTACTTATGACATACTTATGAAATCTTCTCCATAATTGAGTTGTTATACTTGCTTGGTTTTCTTTGTTCTTGCTTAATATTCAAAATGATACGTTCCAGCAGTTATCCCTATAGATATATAAAAAAAAAGGAAGATATGGTATGTTTGCCAATGAGACATCTTTCCACAAGAGACCAAACGACACAGAAATTAACAACTCTAGGTCATCGTACGGCCTTCAACAATGAGCAAAATCCATTACTGCATAGTCAGTTATAAAAGGCCCCGAAGTGACAATGTAAAACAATTCAAACGAGAAAACTTTAACAACACCAAATTGTAAAGCTGATTGAGGTGAAATAGGTAGATATTAAGAATTATTTGATATTTCGTTTATTTATTTCGTTCATTTTCTAGGACCAACAGAGAAAACACTGAAGGATGCCAGATATATTTTTAAGGTACAATTTAAGATTGGTAAATTGGAATTGGAAAGATCTTAATAATAGTAGTCTTTTGATATACTGTGAAATATTTAGTGGTCTCTTTTTGCATTTTTCTGTCTTAAATATGCACAAACTAGTTGCCACTGAACGTTAGGAAAACAACATGTTCGTTGTCCGTTAATTGCACATTATCAAAATACCAAGCGATCACACAATTCGGTGTTACAATTTGATTTAAGATTTAACAACGTTTGATAGAATTCTAGTTTTTATTATTTAATAATGTTCAGCAGTAAATATTGCATAACTGGATTTAAAACCATTTGACAAAGCAGCCATGTCACAATAATTAAAAAGAATAAACATACTACTGGAAAAATCTGAAGCTATGGTAAATAGTATGCAGTTGTTTACCCTAAATATCAGGCTTCTAATAAAAGTCCTAGCGAAACTTGCTCCAACAAATATAACTAATGGAACCTGTTGTAGCAAGCGTCCTGAGGTAGCAAATTTTTATCCTGCTTTCCGAATTATGCCCTTATAAGTAGTCATCTTGTTGGTAGCTGTACTTCGAAGGTTTTCAATTGTATGTTTAACCTTCAAAAACAACTTATGAGCACGTACACTAATTTAACTTGTGTAACCCCACTAAATGTTGTGTGTCTTTACTAATAAAATTGAGAAAGGAAATGGGGAATGTGTCAAAGCGACAACAACCCGACCATAGAGCAGACAACAGCCGAAGGTCACCAATGGGTCTTCAATGTAGCGAGAACTCCCGCACCCGTAGGTGTCCTTCAGCTGGCCCCTAAAAATATGTATACTAGTACAGTGATAATGGACGTCATACTAAACTCCGAATTATACACAAGAAACTAAAAGTCAAAATCATACAAGACTAACAAAGGCCAGAGGCTCCTGACTTGGGACAGCGCAAAATTGCAACATGGCTATTTTCATCATAGGTTTTTGTGCATGTATACTAGTATGATGTTTCTTTTCCTTCTGCGGAGTGGGGTGTTGGTGCATGGTGGGTGTGATCAAATGTACTGTCCAATATTTAAGTCATTCCTGTTATCTTATGCATGTGTCTTATAAATGATTTTTCCAATCGGCAGTATAGCCGAGTTTTGTTGTACTTTATACACGATATATCATAAGGAGGTTTATGAGCATGTAAAATTGGTATAACCTTATTACCACATGTTGCTGTGCTTTTTTGCCATGTGTTTTGTTCGTTCTTCTTTGTCTACATTTTCGCGCTTATTGGTTCGGAGAAGGAAGGCGATGTTGGTTGCCGAAGTGTGTGGTTCTGTATACTATTTTGGAAATTCCTGGTTTTTTTAATGTTTAATGAGATATGATATTATTGATATTTCCCCAAAACGATAATAGAAAAGCATTACATCTAGGACTACATAAACAATGGGTATTTTTTTTTATAGGATACTGTCCAGAATTTTGATTTAAATGGAGCTATTAGCAAACAAACAAAAAAGGGCAGAAAAAGGGAAAAAAGCACAACAAAGAAAGAGGAGATAATAAAAATGAAAATCGCTAAAGAAGAGGAAAAAGTTGTGCAGTTGTATTTCAAAGAAGTAGACAGGATAATGAAAAGGTACAGCAAGGATGTGCAAGCACAACATAAGAAGGAAGAAAAGAAGAGGAAGCTACTTGAAAAGGCGGAGAAAAAAGCCCTAAAGATGTTGGAGAAAGGTACATATATATTTTATTGAAATAGACACTTTCGGGGTTCTTCTCCATCCGCGATTCCATATAAGGCAATGTTTTCTTATTAACTTGCCAATGATGAAAGAAACATCATACAAACTTGAAATTTACAAATTTTTAATTTAACCAAAATCTTTAAATGTAAAACACTAGAAATTAAAAAACAAACTATAATTACAAGTTTACAGAGAAACATGCAATATAAATACATATACAATAGATGAGGTAATCAAATAGTTATACAGTACGATTTTGTAAAAGGAAATACAAAATTATGATGGCATAAAAAATTAAGTTAAGTAACATGTACAATAAAAATAAAATATATAAATATCAAGAATTTAAGATTGTCAGGTGTGCGCAGCAAATTTTCGTAAAAAATGGATGATTCAGTGAGAATATCCAGTGGCTTATCAAGATGCTTCTGACGCTGACGCTTTTCGTGCAAAATGTTTGTTTAAAAGATTCTTTGAATTACTGTTACAGTTAATCTAACATATAAAAGAAAAACAGGATCAAATAGTTGATATCAAGTTAATACTAAAATATCTGTTAAATGCAATAAAAAAAATTGTCCGTCGGTCTTTAATTAATAAGTGGCCAGTTGAACATAAGAAAACTTGCGTTATTTTTATATTTTATTTTAAAACTGCATGAACTTATTTGATTGTAACATTTACCTTTACAGAAATAAACAAGAGGGAGAAAGAATGTGTAAAGAATGAAAAGAAGAAACCGGCCAAAACATTAGATGTAAAGAAAAAACAAAACGATATAAAGAAAAGCAAAGCGAAGAAAGTTACAGGGAATAATAAGGACTCTGAGAAGAAAGAGTTACACACTTGGTGGATGAAGAGAAAATCATAGATGAAAAGGACAAAGACTCTCAAAATATGGATACCAAGAAGAAAAACATTGATAGAATAGATACCACCATTGGTGGAAAGAAGAACTCATTTTCAGCAAACATTCGTTCATTTTTACGGATCTTTTCTTGCAACAAACGACAAGCTGTAGTTTGATAAATGATAAAGCTGTAGTTTGATAAATCGTTTTTTGTATAACATTAAATTTTCTTCATTTTTCACTGTTTTTACATTCTATTTTCTGAATGAGAAGTCAAAATAGTATTAGGTGTATATATAGGGGTGCAACAAACGGTCCTTCCTCATAACTTGAGATGTAATTCGCCCGTAACTGGAAATAAAAGTTCGATCTCTTAGTCACGCCTTATTGAATACAAACAAATCAGAATAAAGTCATCATAATCAGGTACATTCAAATTTAAAGAGGGACATTACAAGTACTATTTTAATGTATTTTCTTTGATCCAAGAGCTGTAATTTTGGGAAAGTAGTTTATCCACAACACAATTTTGACTTTTACTTCACCATCTTACACATACTAAAAATTATAGAAATAAGTAGATAGATGCGGTATGCTTGCTAACAAGACATCTAGCCACAGAAACGTAAATGTATGCAATATAAGGCACTGTACCGTTTTCAACTATGATCAAACCCCATACCGTATATAGCAAGCTCTAGATGCTACTACGTGACATATTCAATCTCGAAAAACAATAGACTAACAATGCTAAAGCGACAGACACAATATACTAATATGGCAGACAACAATCAAAGACCACCACCTATATAGTCTCCTGACTTTGCAGACACAAAAATAATGTGTTAGGGTTCAACATTGTTTGCGAGTTCTCAAAACACTCTAAGCGTCATTAACTGCATGTCCTGCAACAACACACCAAAGAACAAACAATGAAATTCAGTAATTCGCGTTGATTTAGTATTTTTTCAGGGGTTTATGCTACTTACCGATATGATGAGCTCAGCAATTTTCCAACTGTTTATTTTACAGTTTGTTCTGATGTTGCACTGTTCAGTTGCACTTGTAACTACTGTCCTAGGATATGAGGAGTTTTGAGGGCTCACAAACTTAGTAATACTACCACATTGTTTTCGTGAGTCTACGTTTTAATCATATTTTCAGAATCGGTGTCCAAAAAACGATGTTATAACCTTTAAATCGAATCGTTCGGATAAAATCTTGATGATAGTTATACCAAGAGTTATACAATCAAATAAAAGTCAGTATGTTTACAAGTATATTGCTCTTCATGTATTTTATCTTATACGTCGAGTTATAAAAATTGATCAAAGCATTACTAGGCTTCTGTATTATGTATGTGCCTATTCCAAGTTAGGAGCCTGTAACTCAGTGGTTGTCGTTTATTCAGGATGTGTTACATATTTTTTTTGTTCATTTTTTGTAAATAAATTCGGCCGTTAGTTTTCTCGTATGAATTGTTTCACATTTTTCATTTCGGGACCCTTGATAGCTGACTATGCGGTATGGACTTGGTTCATTTTTGAAGGCCCGTACGGTGACCTATAGTTGTGAATTTCTTTGTCATTTGTGGAGAGTTTTTTCATTGGCAATCATACCACATCTTCTTTCTTTTTATTTTTACAGTGTAGTACGCCAGACCAAATGTTTCGTTTACTAGTATATACTCATCATTTTTGTCTGGGTAAGACAATCTGTGTATTCCTAAGGATGTTATAAAATGTGTTTAAAAATTTAAGGTAGAGACCATGTGGCCAATAACAGACAACAATGCACAAAACTAAAAACGACTAAAAGACAACCAAACATCATTTAAAAACCCTCAAGATTGAGCAAAGTACCCTTTAAAAAAGCCAGTGGTGAAATCGGGTGCTCCAATATCTCCAAATTAATAAGTTATTCCGTAGCTTCATTTCATACCATGATTTCCATAATAGAGTGTTGCTGCATATGTAAGGGATAAATTTGTCCTAGTAAAATATGTCTGGGCGGACAAATATTACTAGTATAAAAAGTCCATGGTTTCAGAATTTACTAGTATATTTAGTCCAATGTTAGTAATATATGTCCCCAGACTAATTTTCCTAGGTAAACATGTCCTATAAAATCCTATCATAAATCCAATTGCATTTAAATTTTTAAGAGTTGCATAGTTATATTTTTGATAAAATTTATGTCCCCAGACTAATTTTCCTAGGAAATCATGCCCATGTCATTAATAGTCCTAGGATAAAATGTTCGTGCCCTTAGTTTTAAAAGTTGAATATGAATGTAATATGTTTTAATATTGTTAAAGACAAAATGAAAGAGTTGTGTATCAATAGTTTTAATAAAATTGACTCCAGACGAATTTACCTAGAAAGGCATGTCCATGTCATTAGCAGTTATAGGTTAAAATGTCCATGCCCTTAATTTTACAAGGTGAATATAAATGTTATGTTTTAATATTGTTAAAGAGTTGTGTATCACATTTTTAAATAAAATTTATGTCCCTAGACTAATTTTCCTAGGAAATCCTGTCCATGACATTAGTATTCCTAGGTAAAAATGTCCATGTCTTTTATTATAAAAGGAAAATGTTATAAGTAATGGAAACTCAATATTCATGTTTTAGTTAGGTTATAAAGGAAATTTCCTTTGTTTTAATTGGAAAAAATAAGGAAATTTTCGAATCTTAACTAAGATTTTTTTTCTATTTTGACTGTTTTTTTTATGATATAATAAAACTATTAGAAAAACAAGTCTTGGGACAATTTTTCCTAGGAAAATAAGTGACAGACATATTTGACTGGCTATGGACTTATTTTCCTAGAAACATTTGTCCTAGGACTTAAATTCCTAGTAAAATCATAGACATGGACTTGAATAACTAGGAAAAAAGTCTGGAGGACAATGAATGAACAATCAACATTCCATAACTTAATTATTTTTCCTTTTACCGGGTAATTACCTACGTCACATGATCTTAAACAGGTAGTTTTTAAATGTACAGGTACATGTATATATACTTATATTTCTCTGTCATAGAATGTGTTGGCGTAGTCGAGTGGTTACTTCGAATCTCAAATGTTTAAATCAGTAATTTAACACCGCGGGATCGCATCCCGTAGAAACCACTGACGCTTTCCAGCATTTTTGCACCTCTTTCTGTGTGTTTTTTCTTGTATATTGTTGTCGTTTAGCATCGAATAATAAATTAGATGGAATAGAGGAGATCATACATATGAAAGCATATTAGTATAAGGGATAAATTTGTCCTGGTAAAGTATGTCTGGGCGGACAAATATTACTAGTATAAAAAGTCCATGGTTTCAGAATTTACTAGTATATTTAGTCCGATGTTAGTAATATATGTCCCCAGACTAATATTCCTAGGTAAGCATGTCATATAAAATCCTATCATAAATTCAATTGCATTTAAAAAAAATTAAGAGTTGCATAGGTATATTTTTGATAAAATTTATGTCCCAAGACTAATTTTCTTAGGAAATCATGTCCATGTCATTAATAGTCCTAGGATAAAATGTGCATGCCCTTAGTTTTAAAAGTTGAATATGAATGTAATATGTTTTAATATTGTTAAAGACAAAATGAAAGAGTTGTGTATCAATATTTTTAATAAAATTGACTCCAGACGAATTTACCTAGAAAATCATGTCCATGTCATTAGCAGTTATAGGTTACAATGTCCATGCCCTTAATTTTACAAGGTGAATATAAATGTTATGTTTTGATATTGTTAAAGAGTTGTGTATCACATTTCTAAATAAAATGTATGTCGACTAATTTTCCTAGGAAATCCTGTCCATGACATTAGTATTCCTAGGTAAAAATGTCCATGTCTTTTATTATAAAAGGAAAATGTTATAAGTAATGGAAACTCAATATTCATGTTTTAGTTAGGTTATAAAGGAAATTTCCTTTGTTTTAATTGGAAAAAATAAGGAAATTTTCGAATCTTAACTAAGATTTTTTTCTATTTTGACTGTTTTTTTTTATGATATAATAAAACTATTAGAAAAACAAGTCTTGGAACATTTTTTCATAGGAAAATAAGTGCCAGACATATTTGACTAGCTATGGATTTATTTTCCTAGAAACATTTGTCCTAGGACTTATATTCCTAGTAAAATCATAGACATGGACTTGAATAACTAGGAAAAAAAGTCTGGAGGACAAATTTTACTACAGGACCAAATTTACTGTAACACTTACAAGGAAGATATTCAAGTTACCAAGGGTCCAAGTGGTGAAATTGAAATCGTCTCAACTTCGAAAATTTTACGGATAGCATCATGTGTTAGTTGTCCGCCATGGCATATCTGTTTCACAGATGACGACGAATATGTTACAATCTCGTCCACTTTACCGCGAATGTGACATTACATAAGTATACTCATTATGGAGTTTGTACTTAAACTAGCAACACGACGGTTACCACATGTTGAGCAGAAGGGTCTTCATATACTTTCCTTAGCACCTGAGTTCACCCTTTATTTTGTTTGAAAGGAAACAGTTTTGTCTATCATTTCTCACTGGGTTCTATATCGTGTTCAGTTCAACTGATTCAAGATAAAAATTTCATATTTGGCCAAGTAACAAAGGTTAAAAAATTCACATGACCGATCGTGTTTCCGAAGTTTGTTATGTTATAACTCATTTATATATCAACCCGCTAAGTGGAGGGGGAGTCTGCTAACCCATAGATGTCAATACATCTATGACTATCCCTACCTGAACACTCGATTTTTGGTTGGGTTCGTGTCGCTCAAAAAGTCTTTAATTTTCTTTGTCGTTTGTTTTTTCCTTTTTTTTTCTTTTTTCTTTTTCTTTTTTATATAGTTTTCGTTTTTTTTGCAACTGCGTTGCCAATTTGAATTTGTCAAAAAAAGGTGTGTTAAACTGAACGTTCTCTTCCGCATATTTGTGAATGTGAAAGTGGTAATGCGGTCAGATCTGTATACACATCACGTGATATTGCAGCCATGATGGTGGGTGTCGAACATTTTTTCCGGTTTTGAAATATCTTTATTTATTATTATACCGCGGCGCTGTATCCAAATTGATAATTTATTTTGTATTTCAGGACGGACTGGATGACGGGCCTGACCTGCTGGCGGGCGAGCAGGATAACAACAAGGTATGAAAAGTCGCCCTTCTATTTCCAGACATGACATTTGCATGACAGAGATCTCACTTTCTAAATACTATAAAAGATTATCTACAGCAAACCCCGTTAGCATGACAGATCATTACACATATCTTTGCTTTGTGAAACTGACAATGTCAGCTTTGTCGAATCATCTTCCCCACTTGTCAAATTAATAATTAATAATAAGTGTTAGTAAATACTAAAAATAAAAGTGTGTCATTTATGTTTTGAGGTGGGCGGTTTCTTTGAAACAACTTTTATCAAAAAAGATTGAATGTTTTGTTACCTTCAGAAAAACCAAGAAGAATGTGTAGAAAAAGACCAAAGAAACCTTCTTGAGCAATGTCTCTTATAAACTATACAAATAATGTCGCATAGAGATATACATCACAAGATCACTTCTGCTGCAGGCTAACAACACACTTAAAGTTATAGTGTAATAAAAAAGATAGTAAAGTACATACATTGAGCCTTGGTATGATAGTAATGTGAAGCCTGCATAAACAAATTTTGTCAAAAACAAAAGATTCTATTGGTTAGATAGGGTGTTATTTATCAAAGAGAATGCATTCTACATACAATGTACATTTTAGTTCTGTGCAGTCATGTTTGCAGGAGTGATTTAATCAGTTTTATTGAATATAACATTACCTTTGGTTTTAAATGGATACTGAAGTAAGGTACAGTGGATGATGATCTTGATGAAAAGAAAGATATTTTCTTATATTTTTGTGATGTAAAAATGTATGTACATGTAGCTAATTTAATGAGATTATTGTAAAAGTTTGCATGATTTAGGCAACCATTTTGACAATAAAGTTTTGTACAGTGACTACAATTAACTATTCAGTTCTTGATTAGTTTTTTTTTCCCCTACTTTTTCTTCATTTCTTGGAGTTGCTTCAGTTGCTTTTTCCCATGCATCTGTCAACACGATCTTGACTCAAATCAAACATTTTTAATTTTAAGAGAAATTGTGTACTTTTCCAACCATGCCTGAGTGACTATGTGTACAGTTTTAATCAAGGCTGTTAAAAAAATAATTTTCCCCATGATATCTGGTCCGAGACCACAATTGTCGTCCCTTGATTTTCATTGTCCACAAATATAGTCCCTAGTGTTGACAGTGGGTTACTTGCCAACTTATTTTTATACCCCTTCCAAATTTATTTCTCCATGTTTAATGCCTCAAGTGGCAAGTAAGGGGGTGAAATTACACTGTAAAAAAATTGGGGTCCAGAATTTTAAAGGAAAGTAGTGATTTGGTCCAGCTGAAAAAGGTTAAAAATTAGCACTTCGGAAGCTGTAAAAAGATTTCAAGACGTCCTAAACATAAAATGGTCCATATTTTGAGTTAGAGCCGATGAAGTTTTCTATAATTTTGATATAATTTGTCCCAAAAGTAGTACAACACACTGTAAAAATTTCATTGAGAAAGCGCAGGTGTGATGTTTTTAATTTTCATTTATGTTCTAAAAGAAATGCACTACGAAATAATTGTGGTCTCGAACCATCTGCTTATATTAATTTATAGTTATGCCCCTTGCCATTGTGATATGAAAATATGCAAAATTGATTGTTATTTGAATCTGGGTGGGACACTTTGGAATTTTCTACAGTTTTCTTATAATGTGCTGTTACACCACTGTCCTATGTTAGGGAAGGGTGAGCGAACTTGATTGCTAATGAACATGTCTAACCCTGCCACATTCTTTGTGTGCTTGTCCCAAATGAAAAGCCTGTAACTCTGTGGTTGTTGTTGATTGCTGTTTGTCATATTTGTATATCATTGTATATAGTTATCTAAAATAATAGATTTATGTTATCAATTTTTTGAATAGTTTCACATTTTGAATAGTTTCACATTTTGTCATGATGCTACTTCTACATTATAGGTAAAAACTTTATCATTTATGATTTTTTATGCAGCCAAGATCTTCTACAGTGGATTTAACAGACACGTCTCTTCTTGTTGACATATCTGACGCATTGAGTGAGAGGGATAAAGTCAAATTTACAGTGCATACCAAGGTAGGGATAAAAAAACATGATCTACACAACACATATTAACTTGTGCATAACAGGATGTGGTTTTAAATTTTCTTTATTAATATTATGTTTTTATCTTAATGTTATTGAAGATTTTAATGTACGTTTATTTTTTTTTCCATATGTACATTGTAATGTTATCACCAAATCAGATTTTCAATCAGTAAAAAGAAAGAAATCGATATAAATGGCTTAATATTTTGACACCTATGTTAAGCTTTCTGAAAAAAAAGAAAAAAAGAAAGACCACTTGACCTTGTACAGGTCATTCTAAGAAAATTGAAACATAATCTAACATGAAATATCAAAGGATGGTTTAAATCTAAAAAAAAAAAAAAATTAATTTTAATTTTTTTCTTCTAAATATTCTTCAAACTTTTTGCTTTTTTTCCAGACCTCATTGTCGAGATTTAAGGAAGGTGAATTCTCAGTTGTACGACAACATGAAGAGTTTTGTTGGTTACATGACAGATATGTTGAGAATGAAGATTATGCTGGTATTATTGTAAGTGTTTATTAATGTGTTTCAAAACATTCTGTTTAAAATTCAGTTAGATAGATATTTCTCCACTTGAGACACTCTTTTATTTTATATACATGTAATTTTAGTTGCATAAATTTAAAGCCATCAATCAACTAATCATTCTACTTTAATACTGAGTTTTACTTAGCATATTAATAATTGAAATATAACTTCAAGACTTGAGTGCAGAGAGATCATATTGCAGGAAGTTTTGTGGTAGCATCTTTTTTTAATTTGTTTATAGGTGTTATATTGGCAAACTTTGACTTTCCTTTCCTTCTAATTTAGTCTTGTTCTGTCTTAGGGGCGTTTAAATGCAAAGTTGTCTCATTATGTATCATCACAAAAGCAAAAACAAGGGTACCTTACAAAATTTGAGCTGTAAAGAGAGATGAGCAAAAATCCGCCGAAAAGAGAATCAGCTTCCTGGTAAAAATAAAAGAAAAAAAACCTTGTCATTTTCTTTTCTTAGCAAACTTTACAATTCAATGAAAAACAAAAATATTTTGTAGATTATTCATTGATTACAACACACAAAGTTTTCTCCATGAATACTATTGAAATAGTCTTTTAATAAACTTTAAACATCTATTGTCTGGATTATTTGTCACTTTTCAAAAATCTTTTACAGATACCACCAGCTCCTCCAAAACCAGACTTTGATGCTTCAAGGGAAAAATTACAAAGATTGGGTGAGGGTGAAGGCACAATGACAAAGGAAGAATTCACAAAAATGAAGCAAGAACTGGAAGCGTAAGCAGCACAACTTTCAGACATGTTATGAGACACTTGAGTCGCTTACATAATTAGGACAAGTTAATTTTTTCCCACATTTTTTTTTGAATCAGCAGGTTTAATTCAAAACATTTAACATTCACAAAAAAATATATTACGAAATCTGATTGATAGAATACATTGTAATTTCCGTTTACAAAAAAAAAAAGAATTGTAAATTCATATATATGTACAATTTGATCTTTGAATGTTCTTTGATTGTCAGATCATGTTCAAATTACTTGGCATTCAAAAAACGTTTTTTATGTTTATATATGGAAGAAATGGATTTTTTTAACACTGAAAATACACTTTTCTGCTTTTCAGAATATACATGTACTTGCATCAGGAACACTCATAACTTACATGATTTTATATAAGTAAGGATTTTGTTTTTTCTTTTTGATAACGTTTCTAATATATCAGACTATAAACTGATAAGAGAATCAAATTCATTCCAATTTTTGTAATAATTTGTTAAGAAAATAACTCGTATTGGTGATATTAAATAATTGTTTGTATAATTAACTAGTATTTTGTATCTTATTCTAGAGAATATTTAGCCACATTCAAGAAGACAGTAGCTATGCATGAAGTGTTTCTACAACGGATTGCGGCACATCCTGCTCTGAGGAATGATGTTAATTTTGAGGTTTTCCTTGAATATGACCAAGATGTATGTAATACATGTAATTAGTATAAGTTTACACCAGAAATCATTTATATATTAACCTGTTTGTTGCCTTTTTATAACAAATATCAGATTTGGATTTGTGTATACATATGAATTCCCAACCTGGGGCTACATTGCAATCACCTTGTCTCTGAGTCTGTTCCACAGGGGAAAAAAATGTGTATCACACTTTTCTAATACACTGTTAAACTTTATAAACATGATAACCTTTTATTTTGTCAGCAGCTAGACAATGATGAATTATAACATGTGAGAACTTTTCTGAAACCTCATACATCAACTTACCGCTTGCTGATACTTTGAATTTTCCAGACATAACATATTTGAGTAAAGATAAACTTATGAGCACTTTTTAAATCAGTAAGACGCCACCTACTTCCTATTTTCTGACACATTGAATTAAGAATTGAAGCATGCATAGCTAGACAATGTGTGCAAATTTATTATAGCTTGGGATTATTATTGTAACAAAAAATGTATACTATTCACATTATCTTCAAAATGTTTGGAAAGCCGAAGCACTTATATTGACCAAAAAAGAAAAGCCAATATTAATGTTGTCCTATTTCAACTTCTCCTGAAAGAGTTTTAACCTTAATATAAGTTGCAAAAGGATAAATAAATACAAAGCAATATAGGATATAATAAAGATTCTGTTTGAGATGTGTTTAATCATTCTTACAGTTGAGTGTTAGAGGGAAGAACAAAAAAGAAAAATTAGGTGGATTTTTCAAAATTCTGACGAAAACAGCAGATGAGGTGCTACTATCTGGACAGAAGGTAATTGATTGGGAAAAATAAAAAATACATATTTTGGGATACTGTATACATAGAAAAATATTGTGGGAATTTTTTTTATGCAATTAATTCGACAAAAAAGTGCAGGATTAAAAAAGCAATATGAGGAAACTTTGCTTACAAATAATGATCAGAAATGTAAGTTCTAATTAATGTTATATTTATTCTTTCCTAATTTTCAAATAGTAAAAATTGCTAAAAATCGTGGTGAGTTTACAATTTTATAAATTATTTCGGTCAGAATTCAATAATAAATAGTTTGGATATTTGTATTTGTATGTTAAAAATATCTCAAAGTATGATTAAAAAGAGACTTGTCAAGGTAGCTGTTTTTGTTTGATCTTAGAAAAAGGTAATTTAAAATGTTGATGTCAAGATATTGAAAAGAAAAAAAACCACTCCAATATATTCATGTTGTTGTTAGGAGGGAGTATGGGCTTTGCTCATTGTTGAAGGCTGTATGTTGATCTATAGTTGTTGATATCTGTCATTTTTGGTCTCTTGTGGAGAGTTGTCTCATTGGCAATTATACCACATCTTCTTTTCAAGTTGTAATTTTACATGTATTATCTTTATTATATATAATTATAATAACACGATTTAAAAAAAATAATATCATTTTATTTATTTTATTAAAGTTTCTGAAATATATGTAAAAAGTTTGTGGGAATACATTTTTTTCTTTTTTCTTTTTTAACTCAGCTGTGTTGCACAGATAACGGATAATTGACTGATTATTAAGAACTTTCTTATTGCATAAAATTTATACAATTGAAACTCATATTAAATTAAGCATAAAAGAAGCAACTTTCCTACTGACTCATGTTTTATTGTGGATTTTTTTCTTTTAAAATCATAAAAATTGTCACTTTTATTAAAAATAATAATTCAAGAGAAACAATTCCCTAATTAAATGTTGTTAAAATTGCTATAAAAACACAGAGGTTAAATTTGTTTATTTAATATTTTTATCTAAATTCACATTTCGCCTTAGTTCAATTCCCATCTGGCCTTAGTATATTTTTTACCTTTTTTACCTGGAATTCACAGCTAAGGCGAAATGAGAACACACCGAGGGGGGCAATACCTTTTTATGTTAACCTGTTTTGGTCCTTTTCAAGGTGTTGTTAACTGACAAATTTAAGCTGTTAACTGTTTTCAACCCACTTTGTTAACTGTTATCAGCATTTTTGCCTTTGTTCGGGTGTTGTTAACATGTTAACGGACCCCCTATTGACCCCCCTCTTGTTAGGCCCATATTTTAAAATCCACAATTCTCAACAATGTTCATAAGTCCTTTCCCTCCTTTAGAGTTCATCTATGGTAAGTGAAAAGTTTTTCATATAAAAAAAAATTTGAACATGAGAACTATCTCCCAAAAGAGTTTTTTGAGACTATTTGCATACTTGGGGAATAGATGAATGTTACTAAGGACAGAAATATTTTACGTTATTGTTTACACAGAAAATGCAGAGTGAAATTGTAAGTTTATTGCATATCAAGTATTTTCTCTTCTTTAATATAGCAGTATATTTTTTCTTCGCCATCATAGAAATGTATGAATGCCATTTCAGAGCCTTTAACAGCTTGTTATGCTGTTAGGTTTTGCTCATTGTTGAAGACTATACAGGAGCCTACAGGTGCTAGCTTTTAGGTCTCTTTGTATCTGGCGAAGAATTGTCTCATTGGCAATCATACCTCATCTTATTTTCATAGCAGTTTGGTTGATTCTCTTTATTATATATGACAGGTTCCTTAGCCTGTCAGTCTTGTACAAAACTGGGTTCATATTATATTTTTTTATTATGATCTCTTACTGATCTGCATGTGATATTTGCCACTGGCTGTTAAAAACCAATCCATCATAATCATCATTGTTCATTAATCACCAGCTATAAGCTTATTATTCATACATCCTGAATATCTTCAAACCACCATGAGTTTTTTATGCCCCACCTACGATAGTAAAGGGGCATTATGTTTTCTGGTCTGTGCCTCCGTTCGTCCGTCTGTTTGTCTGTCTGTCTGTGCGTCCGTTCGCTTCAGGTTAAAGTTTTTGGTCAAGGTAGTTTTTGAAGAAGTTGAAGTCCAATCAACTTGAAACTTAGTACACATGTTCCCTATGATATGATCTTTCTAATTTTAATTCCAAATTAAATTTTTTACCCTAATTTCACGGTCCACTGAACATAGAAAATGATAGTGCGAGTGGGGCATCCATGTACTTGGGACACATTCTTGTTTTTTAATGTGTCATCTTGTTTGTTATGTACATTGTTTTCTTGTGTAAGTGCAATACCAAAACTTGCTATTTGTTAAATAAAAATTCTATTGATCTCACAATAAAGTCATATAAACTTTAGTGTTTTGAAGCAACTGTTTCAAGGATGAATTGAGAAAATCATCTTCAATATATATATATATAAGAAGATGTGGTATGAGTGCCAATGAGACAACTCTCCATCCAAGTCAAAATTTGTGTATAAGTAAACCATTATAGGTCAAATTATGGTCTTCAACACGGAAGCTATACAGGGCCCCAAAAATTACTGGTGTAAAACCATTCAACAGGAAAACCAATGATTTAATCTATATATTTTAAAATTTGAAATCGTGAAATTTAATGGCCACTAAATGAGCTGGTAAAGGAAATAAAGTATCTCCCCCAAAAAAATTGGTTTACAGTATTTGGAGGTCAAATGTTTAGAAATTGTTTGTTTGACTCATAATTTCACCAACCAATAGACATTTAGTTTTCACAAATGCAACAAATAGTTTTACATTTTTTTTAATCAGTTTCTATTTTTGAGATATCATGATTTTTTATTCGAATGTTTCCAAATTATTTGCTGTAGTCAATTTTTTTTGTTATAGCAATAATTTGTTTAACCCTGCAATACTTGTTAAATACTCTTGATGTATTACTTTTAAACTGTTACTTTTTAATTGTAGGATGTGGATGAGTTTTTCGAACAACAAAAAGTATTTTTAATAGAATACCATACAAAAATTAAGGATGGAACTGGCAAATCGGACAAAATGACTAGATGCCATAAAAGTAAGTTTTCAGAGAAGATTGCATCACAATCTTTCCTATGACATCACTATAGTGATCAGGAATTGTTATTCTGCATTTATCTTCTTAAAATTTATATTATCAGTCATTATTAACACCAAATTAGTCATATTTTAGCAGAAAAACTTTGTTAATTGTAAACCATTGTTTTACATATGAATGCTGGAAGGAGATGAAAGGGAGGTAATAAACTTATCAATGGATTTTTATATTCATTTACAACTGAAATGATACATGTTTTAATAATTTTTCTTTTCTTTCTGGCATTCAAATTTTGTTGATAGCTGTTTTAAAAAATTCCTAGATGTTGCTATGATGGAATTCTTAGATGAAGACAGAAAATATGAAAGGTGCAATAAAAAAAAATCCAAGACAAAATGCAAAAAATACAATGGTAAAATAAGAAAAAAGACAGCAAGACAAATAACATTTTTCAAAATACTAAATAGAAAACTTGAGGCTGAGCAACATGAACACCAACAAAAACTGGGGTAATCGCAGGTGCTCTGGAAGGGTAAGCAGATCCTTTTCCACATGAGTGTTGCTCATGGCTGAACAAAACAACAAGAGGAAAAAAGAGACAGTTGTTACATTAACTGTAATTATTTTTGTTTTGTAGATGTAGCGGATAGTTATATACAAATATCGACAGGGTTTGTGCAACTTGCAACAATAGAAAATACAGAATTAGATAAGTAAGTTTCATATAGTATTTAATGTTATAGCTCATCTATAACATTCTTCAATTAGGTATCAATTGAAATCATGTCTGATTTGGTTAAATTAATATTTTAATTGCTTAATGTGAAGTTAAAAGTTTGTGAAAATCCTCTAGTTTGGAAACAAGAATTGGCTATATTAAAAATTAAGCACAATATTGTATCATTTTGTTATTTTTATCATAAAGTATGCATGCAAGATAATCTTCATACTTGCATTTATAAATCGATTCTGTCTATTCTTTTTCAGGGTGTTTACAAAATTGGCCGAAGCATTAGAAAAAGCCAGAGTAAGTTGAAGAAATAAAATTAGTACAGCAGGATGAAAAAAAGACTTATTGTTATTATTTTTTTTTAAATTAATGGGACCTTTGTTAAAAATAAAGAGGCAATCATACCATAGGAAAAAAATAACTCATAAGTGAAAAAGACAAAAAAACTATGGCAAAAAAAGCGAGATTTTTTTCTCTCCAAAACTATATAAAAAATCTAAAGAATGAGCAACACAAACCTTAACTATAAACAGGGGTAGAACTCTGTTACTGTAGAAGGGAAATCAGATCCTGCTCCACATGTTTCACCAGTTGTGTTGCTCATGTAGCCATACATAAAACCTCATATTACATTAAATAATATAACAAAGAACTAAATTAATTAAACCAGAACTTTATGAATTTGAAGTGTAAATAAAAAATGTTTTTTTTTTTATTTATATATTGAATAAAAGTTCTTTGAGAAAAAAACACACAAAACTTAACAATTAAGATAATAAAGATTTTCAATTTACGTTCATCACATTATGGGTATTGTCTTATTGATAGCTATATCTAGCCATATTTCTTACAAATGCTCTTATAAATTACAATTAATTTTTTTCCTTAGAAATTAGAAGGTAGAGTAGCCTCCGATGAAGATTTAAAATTAAGTGACACTCTGAGATATTACATGAGAGATTCATCAGCTGGCAAGGATTTATTATACAGACGGACGAGATCATTGGTCGATTATGAAAACGCCAATAAAGCCTTAGAAAAAGCTCGAACCAAAAATAAAGAGGTGGCACAGGTAAATTTCAAATTTCAAAATGATCGAGATAATCAAATTATAATATTATAAGTTCATGGACAATGTTTGGATTTAGTAAGATTTATGAATATTGTTTCCATCTATGAAGAACATATAAATATACTGTGAGTTTATATTAAATAATAATTTGGAAAAAAATAAAAAACAGACAGAAATTTGGAAAGAATTGAGATTTTATTCTCAACTAACAAAATAAAAGATATATGCTCCAACAAAAAAAAAAGTTTATTAAAAGGATATACTTTGTTTTTATACCCCCGCTTTAAAAAAAGGGGGGGGGGGTATACTGTTTTACCTCTGTCTCTGTCAGTCAGTCCGTCCGTCCCATGAATATTTTTCGTCGCATTTTTCTCAGGAACTACAATACAAGGATTTCTGAAATTTGGTTTCAGGGTTAATCTAAGTCAGCTATACCGTGTGATGCGTTTTCAGATTGATCACTTGACAACTTCCTGTTTACCGAACACTTGTATGATTTTACACATGATAGCCAAGTTGAAAATTTTTGTCACATTTTTCTCAGGAACTACAATACAAGGATTTCTGAAATTTGGTTTCAGGATTTATATAAGTTAGCTATACTGTGTGATGCATTTTCAGATTCATCACTCAACAACTTCCTGTTTACCGACCACTTGCATATTTTTACACTATTAATATTATCCACTTGCAGCAGGGGTATCATCAGTGAGCAGTAGCTCGCAGTTTCACTTGTTGTTATTTTTGTTTACATATGCAAAGACCTGATGACAAAAAATACATTCTATAATTATTGACACATTTTAAGCAGAATGTAAACAAATGTCAAAAACTGCAGCAAGAGATCAGTATTTATCAAAGTGTTGGTGTTTGTTTTTATCAGCTGTTTATCACAAAATAAGTAATAACTTGCACATGCTGAAGCACTTTCTACTGGTATAATAAAACCCATGCCAAAACTATAATGATAAGCGCATCTTCAATATTCTTTTTCAATTTTTCAGGCTGAAAAGAACCAACAAACCTGTTGTGAGAAATATGAAAAAATATCAGAAGTTGCTAAAAAAGGTAAGAACATGAATTAAACGAGTTTAGCTTTTATGACATATTTTTTATTATTTTGTTTTACTTCAACTCGAAGTATACGTTTTACACTACAATCACATTATCTTTGTAGGTACTTTTTTCTTTACATTTTTAAGAAATAATTTTATATCTTGTCTGTAACTTTATATTTTTAGATAAAGTGTCAATTTATTTTACTTATCTGCCATGCAGTAACTTCCTATTTTGAGAACAGAATCCATCAGTTGCAATACAACAGTTAACATGTTTGATTTGTATTATAAACCCATTTGTTTTCAAAGATTTTATCATCAGTTTGAATGTTCATCATATATTTTCAGAATTGACAGAATTTAAGAGTCGAAGAATATCTTATTTCAAGAAACATTTAGTTGACCTGGCTGAATTAGAACTTAAACATTCCAAGGTAATATATGAAGTTGATGCTTTAGACATGAAGTAAAAAAATAATGTTATAAATTATTCCAAAACAAATTTGTTTTATTTTAACTCTTGATTTGTTTGACATGCAAATTTGGGCTTACATTATATACCTGTGTTATTGTGAAAAGAACTACTTTTTCATTCAAGAAAAAATACTTATTTACATTTCTTGAAACTTGTTTTCATTTAAAAAGTATAGATGTTATTAGTTCTAAAATTCTTGCAAGTTCATCTCTCAGCAAATTACTATGAAATCACATCTGTGTTCATGTGATCATATTGCACATATGTAATTTCATATAGATGTAAGATAATGTGGTATAAATGCCAATGAGACAACTCTCCATCCCAGTAACAATTTGTAAAGGAAAACCATTATATGTCAAAGTACAGTCTTCAACATAGAGCCTTGGCTCACATCGAACATCGAGCTATAAAGGGCCCCCAAAGCTAGTGTAAACCATTCAAACTGGAAAACCAACGGTCTAATCTATATAAAAACGAGAAATGAGAAACTTATGACCAATCAACAACAGCAACTATGACATCAGATCCAAATTCAGACAGTACAAACAATGCAGCAGGTTAACGTTTTATGGTACAACCTTCACCCTTATCTGTAACAATAGTAAATCTTCTTTTCTATTTTCAGGCCCAGGTTCAGTTGTTACGGAACTGCATAAACGCATTAAAGGAGGAAGTGTAGTAGAAGTGGTTGTCTATTTTTTATCGTGTATGAATGTTGGACTTGTGAATGAGAGACATTATCAACCATATAATTCTATATTTGACAATTGTACAGACAAGTAGAGATGATTGGGTCATAAAATAATAATATTAAAGATTATTACACACTTCATCAGTCACATGGTAACTTCCCAGGATATTCTGCACCAATCAAATTACACGACTGCTCATGTGGTGTATTGTAATTTTATTATTTATTTCCTATAACTTTATAAAAAGCGAGTCTTTTAACTGTGTGAATACATTTATGATATCAGATCCCTTATGATTAAATTCATCAAATTGTCACCTGTGTTTATGTTATATTTAAAACATGATAGAAGTATTTTATTTATAGCTTGGTTCTTGAAATGCAAATTGACTTTTAATAAGCCCATTAGGCATGCAGTTTTAAGACAGTATCTTCTTTGTTTAATCAGCTCCACCTTATAATTTCAACTCTGAGCTTTGAAACTGCTCAATCTGATTGAAAAAACGATTCTGTGCCCAAGATTTGCTTACAAGGATCTGACAATACTCAGTGATGTTGATGTCCAGTGAGTGATCCAGGGAGCATTTCGGTGGTTGGAACCCTCCTTTTTTAGACGTTAATGCATTTGAATGGGGACATATGGTTGGAATATCTCCTTTCTTCTGGGTTTGTAAACCCCCTTTAAAAAGGGCTGATTCTGCCCCTGACATCCCGCCCATCTATTGATTGCAGATGTCAATCTTAATTACAATGCTTAGGCAAACATTTATACAAACAAAGCAAGCAAACCATACCAAATTTTTAACTTGGTAGCATTAGGATAACAGCTTTAAGTGTTGACAACGCATTTCTTGTATGGCCTTCATAAGTTCAATTAGATAACAGTAAACAGAACTAGAGGCTCTCAAGAGCCTGTGTCCTTCACCTTGGTTTATGTGCATATTAAACAATGGACACAGATAAATTCATGACAAAATTGTGTTTTGGTGATGGTGATGTGTTTGTAGATCTTACTTCATTGATCATTCTTGTTGCTACAATTATCTCTATCTTTAAAGAACTTGCCAGTATTACAAGGAAATAAATTTCTAAAATTTTACAAAAATTGTTAAAAATTGACTATAAGGGCATACCCTTAGGGGTCAATTGACAATTTGGTCATGTTGACTTAATTTGTAGATCTTATTATGCATAAACATTATTGCTGTTTACAGTTTAGTCATATCTAAAAAATTTCAAGATAATAAGCAAAATGAAAATTTCCATAAAATTATAATTTGGGCAGCAACCCAAAACGTGTCTGATTTGTTGTCTGAAATTCAGGGCAGATAGATCTTTACCTATAGACAACATTAACCCAAGTCAGATTTGCTCTAAATGCTTTGGTTTCAAGTTTTAAGCCAAAATACATTTTCCCCTATGTTCTATTTTTAGCCATGTGCATCTTGGTTGGTTGGCCCGGTCAGCCACACTTTTTTAAACTAGATACCCAATGATAATGTGCCAGTTGGTTAAATTTGGCCCAGCAGTTTCAGAGGGAATTTTGTAAAGTTTACGGACGACAACGCCAAGTGATGAGAAAAGCTCACTTGACCTTTTAGGTCAGGTGAGCTAAAAAACATCTTAATTCCAATCAGCCATGTAGGAGTTACAAAGATGAAAGCAATACAACAAGCATTCTGTTAGTATTGCTGGCAATCATGTCACTGAATTCATTGTTCTGACAAAATGCTAATCACAAAAAAAAATATTGGAAAACTGATTAGTGGATTGTGGAATTAACAGACAGCCAAGTGCAAGCCTTAAGTCCCCTTCAACTTTGTCGTAATGGAAATTACAATCAATGACCTTGTGGTAACCTTGCTCAGAAATTGCAACCATAAATTTAGTACAATAACATACATAAATTCAGAAATACTGTGGGTATTATTTTGTGAATAATCAACTGGGTCCCAATAAATTAAACTAGCATTCTGAAATCTGTTTCATATATCTGGTTATATCTCAAAATGTAAATCTCACATTTTTGTCCATTCATTAATACTGCAATAATAATACACTATAATCTGAATTTACATAACTTTTAACCTATTAGTACAGGAAAATACTTGCACAAATAACAACATTTTAGACCCTCTGATAATGGATTTCTGAATACGTTTAATGCATATGAAATTAACTAAAAATATAAACAAATTATATTTATAAAATAACAAAAATATAAATAAGAAAATAAACACTTTGTAGCTTCATTATCTTTTACATCTGATTTGTCCAACTTTGCCTGAAGCCACAGTAGGCGCCGAGAATATTTTTCTGAACATTAGTGTACTTAATCATTCTTTTGACTGCACGAGCTTTAATGCATAAATGTCTATCATCGTCTTGTGCTACTAATGATCTATGTCAAGGCGACTTGTTCTACTAATGACTTGACCCTGTGTTATGTGAAGTCTGCTTCTACAGGAGATCTGAAAAAGTTGAAGAATAATTTGTGAATTTGTATATGCAGTCTGCATTCCAAAAACTAATGTATTTTACCTCATATTTGATACAGTTAACTTGAAGACGAAACTAAATTAAAAGAATCCTTTCAAAATCTATCATTTAGGCAATATAATTAACAAATTATACTTTCACTTAAAAAAGAACTTATAAGTATAAAAAATGTTAGACTTGATGTGATGTCAGAGCACTGTAAAAAGTCTGTAAAAAAGAATGTTCACATATATCAACATACTTTTATAACATCCAATCCCTGATTACAGAAGCTATATCATGATTCAGCTTAAAATCATAACATCTGGCAACTTCAAACATGACATTATATGGAGGTAAAAGATGGAAAATCAACAAATTAACAAACGTTCTAGCTATATAAAATGATATTTCTTTCAACACAAACATTCTTTTACGGCCTTCTTACTCTATGAAATAAAAATATGGTTTGCCAAAATCAATCTATTAATGTTAATAATTCAGTGATAATCACTAATATTACTACAGTCCAGGTAAGCTAGAAGTGAAAATACTAGGATCTTTAGTCCAGGTAAGCTGAAAGTCATTTTCCCCCAAGTACATGTATTTTTATAGAGTCAATGAAAGTTTATATGAACAAGCAACATATTTTGGGAAGAGGGTTATTCGTATTACAACAATAACAATTTAATATTTTAACAACATTTAACAATAATACCAGTGGTTAAATATGTTTTCAACCTAAAAGGCAAATGAAACAACACTCTCTAGTTTGTAGTGGCTCTGTTGCAGTAAAAAATTCCCCCATTTCCAAGAACCCTTATTTTTCTGTGGCAGACAAAAATTCCTGCCCTTCATTCTGGTCGACCTACCAATTGCAGTTTTTAATTTGTCCTGAATATGCACGAAACATTTGCCACTGGACATAAAGCAAGGACTAATCAATCAGGGACATTATCAGCCTGCTTCACAGAAGTTTGAAGAAAAATAAGAATACATCCTACATTCAAATCACATAGAAATACCAGGTAAGAGATGGAACATACTAATATGAAGATTCAATAGACACAGGAAAATATTTGAAAAAGGGGAAATTTTTCTTGAGGTAATAAAAGAAGGTTGAAAGGGAAAGGCAAGTTTTACACATGGTATATAATAAGATTGCCTGATGTTGAATACAGATGTATTTGTTAAAAAGTTTACAGCAAAAGCCATTCTAGTGTTAACAATTTTCTTACAAATTAAATTTCATCACTAGCTTTTCAAAAATTTAGAGGTTAAAATCATTATTTCTTTGTTGAAGCATGACTACCCGAGTTCCTCCTCAGCAACTCAAGTTTCAAAACAGGAATTTTTTTTAAGTATATCTCATGAAGTTGTAACATCCAAGAAAATTAGTTAACACCTACATGGCTTTTGATGTAAGGGGAATACAAATGGGAGCATATTGGTAATTGGTTTTCATACCTGTTCATGCTATAAATGTGGAGATTTCTATATTTTGTGAATTATAAGTCTATGTTGTGATTGCCTATTTGTGAAGTTTTGTTCATTCAATGGGGCACTTTTAATGATGCAACTGTATAAAGCAATTGACATGGCAACTACAACAGAACTGGAAAAACCATGATGTTGAAAATTATACATCCAATTCAAATATTTTTTTTGAGATTGAGATAAGATTTTTTAAGTACTTCTATTTGTTCCGATAACTGTTTGCCATTTATTCAAAGCTTTAAAATAAAGTTTCTTATTCCTAATTTTGTTTTAGCTATAGTGAACAAAAATCCAAAATGAAATCATGTAGGACAGTACTTGTTTTGAAACAGAATTTAAATGTAAATTTGTCATTATATTCTTCTTTGAAATGTTTTACTATTGTTACATAAATAGTGCTAATTGTCATATAACAATAAGGAGATAATATGGCAAATGAGACAGCATTCCACCAGATACCTAATGAAGGGGAAGTAAGCAAGTTTTAGCATTCTTTTCATATTTTTTTTCTATCACAAAATAATCCCCAAACATCATGGTTTTTACTTCTGAACAATATCAACACAGTGAACTGGTAACCAATACCTTTTAAAGTAACTTTTTTCTTTCCTAAAAAATGAAAATCTATAAAATTACTACGGGTGTCTAGTACTTACTATACAATGATGCTGAAATAAAGTCACATGCAAATAAACCAAACAGAATATTAAACTGTCTTAAATCCCCTGTTCTTACTGTATTGTATTGTATCAATGTGGATTCTACAAGTTTTGAGTTGTTCTTTAGGTTATCACCAGAGAAAAAGGGTATTGCAACTTTATTTTTGCTTGTTTTGTTAAAGCTTAAAACATTCTTATGAAAGGCATTTTGCAAGAGGGGAAGAGATGGTGTAAATCGTAACTCCCAATGTTAGAGCAGTGAAAGTTGAAGCTGTTGAATATCACTGACCTATTATGAAAGAATAGAGTTTTTTTGTTAAATATATGTTACAGTGACCAAATTGTTTTTGAAATTTTTTAAACTTTATATTGGCAAATATTGAAATATCTCTAATATATATGCATAATTATTGATTCCCCAGACCTAAACCTTAATAAACAGCCTTCCCTTCCCTTCTAAATAAATAGGTCATGGCAACTCAAATGTTGTTGATTAAAATAATGCTGTAAAGATATGAAAGGATCAGATTGATAAAAATTATTGATATCATAAGGAATGGATATAAACATGTATCCAAAAAAAAGTAAAGATGACTGGCATTAATTTACTAAAGCTTAGAAAAGCCCTAAAATTTAGATAAATTCAGAATAAATATAAACAAAACATATATTTCAGAAGTGTTAAATAATATAAATGAATCAAAATAAACTGTGTTTTAAAATAACACCACTGCAAATAGGTTTGAACCCACAACATTCAAACAAAAGTGGTGGTGCAAATGTAAGATCACAATAAAAGAGTGCTAAATCTTAAAAATGCATTTGTTTTTTAAAACACAAAATAATCTAATTTAATAAAAAGTCAAAGTATTTCTTTTTAATTAACTTAACATACAGACTCCTATGAAGTGTCTATATCTATATCTCTTCAAAAAAACTTCTCTTAAAGGAGTAGGTCCGGTAAGGGCCGATTTTGGCCTCAAATTTCAGGTTCATCTAACGAAAGTTTTTGGACACTTTTTAAACTCTTAAGTGTCTATTTCAATTGATTCTATTGGTTTATGTGAAAGATTTTAACTGGTTAAGTCATTAAAAAACGCTCTGATTCAAGCTTAAATATGAAAAATCGATCAAATATGCCAAAAAAACGTAACTTGTCAAAAATGAAAGTGGCCGCATCCGTGTTCATCCTCAACCTTTATATATGTTTTGTATTATTATCAAATACAACTTTCATTTCAATATTATGAATGAACATGAATACGGCCACTTTCATTCTAAACGGAAACCATCTAAACATTAACCAAAATGCTAAAAAATTTAAGATTTCAGTAATTTAGCATGACTTAATGATTGTAGAACGCGATATTTGTGCATTGTATTGTCATGAAACAGCTCATATTCATGTAGAAGAATTATTTTACTTTCCAAAATATAGTTTAAAGATTACATTTTCACAATTTTCTAAAACTCTTATATTTTGGGCACAAAAAGGGGTCTTACGGAACCTACTCCTTTGTCAAAACTGGTCATGATAATGACTCCCTTCAAAATTAAATATATATCAACTATTTTCTTTGTAACATCTAAGCTTCATATAAAAAGTTAGAATGCAATGAAGTGTAAAAAACATCTACAAAAAAATCACTTCTGACAACAAGTGGCAAACATATACAAATACCATACCTTTTGGTCTACGAGTTGACAAGTTGTCAAGAAAACCACCTAACATAAGTAGCTCATCTTCTAGTCTGGAACTTATCTCTGTGATCTTGTCCCTTCTCTCATCTGTCCTACCAAGAATTTCACCAAATAACGCCAGAACTTCCTGGTCCTTTTCAGCAAAGTTCTAAATTTAATAAAAAAAAATACAATGTACAATTTAAAATTCTTGAAGCCTTGATGAAGATTGCTTTATAATTTGTTCATTTTCAGATAAAATGTTGAAATCAACTCTAAGCATAGAGAACAGTTTTCACATAGTGTGACCCTAGGCACCTTAAATTTCCAACAAAATTTATTTAAACAAGAAGTAATTGTAACAGGATGCTGTTACGAAGTCTCCCAAACAAAGCTCCGATAACTCCCCATTCATATGGTCCCATGTTCATTTGATTTGATTTTTTGTCCCATACAAGAATATATATGGGTTACGAGTAGGGATCTCTACCATTTACAAGTTTTCAAACAGGAGAGGGTGGTGGTGACCCCCAGGGACTTTACCTACATTTCATTTGATTTGTTTTATTGTCCCCTACAAGATAATATATGGTTTAGGGGTGGGGATCTGGACCGTTTACAAGATAATAGTACATTCTCAAATTGAACGGGGTGGGGGTGACCCCCAGGAACTTCCATCTAATTTCATGTGATTTGTTTTACTGTCCCATACAAGAATATATATGGTTTAAGGGTGGGGATCTGGACCGTTTTCAAGTTTTCAAACAAGAGGGGTTGGGGTGACCCCCTAGGGACTTCCCTTTTTATTTTATTTGATTTGTTTTATTGTCCCCTACAAGAATATATATGGTTTAGGGGTGGGGATCTGGACCGTTTACAAGTTTTCAACCTAAAGGGGGTGGGGTGACCCCCTAGGGACTTCCCTTTTATTTCATCTAATTTGTTTTATTGTCCCCTTCAAGAATATATATGGTTTAGGGGTGGGGATCTGGACTGTTTACAAGATAACAGTACATTCTCAAATTGAACAGGGTAGGGGTGACCCCCAGGAACTTCCATCTAATTACATGTGATTTGTTTCATTGTCCCATACAAGAATATATATGGTTTAGGGGTGGGGATCAGGACCGTTTACAAGTTTTCAAACAAGAGGGGGTGGGGTGACCCCCTAGGGACTTCCCTTTTATTTCATTTGACTTGTTTTATTGTCATCTACAAGAATATATAAGGTTTAGGGGTGGGGATCTAGACCGTTTACAAGATAATAGCACATTCTCAAATTGAAGGGGGTGGGGATGACCCCCAGGGCATCCCCCTATATTTCATGTGATTTATTTTATTGTCCTATAATCATTTCTGAAGACTGTATGTATCTATCACTTATAGTTTTCAAGTTATATTCATTTAAAAAATTTTGAAAATAAAATCCCATAGGGTTCTATAGTAAAACCCTCCCTGCTTTCTACCCCCCAAAATACCCCTTAATAGACCTCAATGCACAAACGAAAGATTGATGGCTCACCTAGACATATTAGTCTACCATTTTATGAAATCCTAAGTCAATCTGACAAGCGGTTTTGGAGAAACGCTGCGGACAAGTTCATTTTTTAAAGCGGCGGAAGAAGAAGAAGAAGAAGAAGAAGAAGAAGAAGAAGAAGAAGAAGAAGAAGAAGAAGAAGAAGAAGAAGAAGAAGAAGAAGAAGAAGAAGAAGAAGAAGAAGAAGAAGAAGAAGAAGAAGAAGAAGAAGAAGAAGAAGAAGAAGAAGAAGAAAAAGAAGAAGAAGAAGAGTTCATTTTTTAAAGCGGCGGAAGAAGAGAAGAAGAAGAAGAAGAAGAAGAAGAAGAAGAAGAAGAAGAAGAAGAAGAAGAAGAAGAAGAAGAAGAAGAAGAAGAAGAAGAAGAAGAAGAAGAAGAAGAAGAAGAAGAAGAAGAAGAAGAAGAAGAAGAAGAACTGAGCAAAAACAATAAGTCTTCAAACTTTGTTTGGGAGACTTAATTAAGCTAGAACTATAACAGTTATTTTATACTTTTTTCTGTTCTACATATTTTTGGGTTTAGGGATCCACTTAAACTACAACTTCTCTGCTCACCTCTTGGATCTGATTATCCACATCCCAGCTTTCAACTAAATGACCTAAAATAGAAAATTAGTTTTGTTAGTTTTTTTAAAGTTTTTTTTAGATACTTGTAAAAGTGCTTTCATCCTAATGAAATGTTCAATACATCAAAGGAGAGTATTCAGTATTATCTATCAATGAACATATCTGACGTAGCTATAATATATGTGGGCATGGCATCTTACATGACCCTTACTTTTTAAACTTGTTTTTCCCTTATAAGATTTAATCTTTTTACACTTATTTGACAATGATTTTAAGTAACAATTTGTCAGAGGTGGGAAAAAAAATAATTTCAGACACTTTTCTCTTTAACCTCTAATAAAATTCACCAAACAAGAACATTCAGTTTTATCTAGAAATAAAATATTTAGTTTTAGCTAGGAATGAAATTATCTAGATGTTATATATGTGAGAGTGATTCTGAGGTCTGTATACCGCAACTTAGTTTGTGACCTTGAACTCCTTCAAATTCTAAATATTAGAGAAGTATATTGATATCTGTTTTTATAGCACTTACCCTTGGAAAACACACAAAGAAAGTGTAAAAGCAATCAAACACGTGTGAACTCAGGGCATTAATTATGTAATCATCTCCAATAAATAATAATCTTGGCAAGCATAAAAAACAGGAAAAGGATACAATTTCGTGATAATGTAAATGGACGGCAAAAGCACACATGGTATCTATGAAGGAGAATTGATACAGTACCAGGGATTAATTTCCATAAAAAAACCCTAATAAGCAATAAATTGATCATCAATTACCTTTTGATTCTTGTAACTGTAGTCCCAACATATTCTTGATCTTTTCATTGTCAATCATCTGTTGGTGGATATCTGTTATTTCTTTCCTCAAATAATCACACCCCTATGTATAGAAAAAACTTACATGTACATATATATATTTAAAACAAGCACACTACAGTCAAAATATCATTCTTATATTTTTTTATTTTCCAAAAGAAACTTTCTTCAAAAAAAGACATTTTTACAGAAACTGAACAATTAATCATGGTTGACCTAATAAATGAAATTCCTAAAATTTACTTTTTTTTTTACTGATTAACATTATTGTATCGTTTTCTAATCTTGTGAAATGAAATCATGCTGACTAGCATACCTTTAGCCTTATTCAAGAGAAACAAAGTTGATCCCAATATTTTAGAAGCTAGTAAGTTATGTCCATTAAAACATACTAGAACACACCTGCGAAATATCGCGGGGAAATGGAGGGTATGTTAACTTTAAAAAAAAAATTGGCTGGAGAATTCCAGAGGAGGTATCAAAAGTCAATGGTACTTGAAGACTTGGCACATTTTTTTTGCCCTCTCTCTTTTTTCCGAAAATACAGATTTTCATTTTTTTTTTCTGTTTTTCTGGATACTATGAACAAACATATATATATACTATAGTTACTATATAAAACAGCCACTGATATATTAAAAGTCACCCCAGTAAACTATTGGAATTTATAGTAAATTATAGCAAATTTATTCATAGTATATATGTTAAGTATACCGAAATATTTCAGTGACCCCCATGGATAGAAAACTATTGGAATTGATAATATAATATATAAATAGCAAATACACTTTATCTTTAGTATATTTATGATCATAGTATACAGAAAAACGCAAAAAATAATTGTTCTGTCCAAAGAAATTATGCAAATTATGTTTAATATCAAAACAGGCCTAAAGGACAGCAGAAGTCTTTTATATTTCTCAAAAAGTCAGTCCTATAATGGGAACAATATATGGACGCCTATAATTTCTTTTTTCCTCCAAAAATAACCCAAACTGAAATACTTCAAGCAAGGATGATAAATGCTAGAACACACCCGCGAAATCACTGGTATCCAGAGCGTGGTTGAAAGTATGGAAAGTGTTGTAGGATGAATTTTTGTAAAAAAAATAATGACTGGAGAATTTCAGGAAAGGTAATAAAAGTTAAAGGTACTTGGGGACAGGACAATTGTTGTTCAACCCCTTCTCCTTTGTTCCAAAAAATTCCAATTTTTTGTTTTCTATTTATTTCAATATGAACATACATTACTATAAATACAGTGTGTTTGCTTTCAATTTACTATCAATTCTCAGTAAACTAATCAATGCACAGCGGTCATTGATAATTTATATCGACCATCTTTATTTAATATACTTAGTGACCCAATGAATTTTTGTAAAAGTTTTATGAATAAAGAATTTCAGAAAAGGTATTATAGGTTTTTTCGGACATGACAATGGTTTTCCTAGCCCGGCTCCTATTTTTTTCCCCAAAAACTCCTATAGTTTTTGTTTCTATTGATTTCAATAATGTGGTTAGCGCTTATCTGTATATTATGGAAACACATGATAGCAGATAGCAAATACACATTATTCATAGTCTTTGGTATATACAAAGTACACAAAAAAAGCAAACCGGATGTCTAGTCTGACTTAAAATTTTGTCCAATGAAGGAAAAATATTGGGACGTAGTTTTTTCGTTGTTCTCCCAAAATAACCCAAACTGAATAATCAAAAGAATGGATGACAAATGAGACGATACATGATACCTTAAGAACATAGAAGCATGATGATTAATTTATTGTGGAAGGAAGAGAAGCGACACACAAAATGAGGTCTTCTCGTTTAATGGTATAGATATAGTACCCTGGGAAGGCTCTTTTTAAATAGAACCATCCATAGATGTAATTTAGGATTGTAGTTATACAAATCTTGAAGTGTTAATATAACCCCACATGAGCCTCCATGAGTGTCTGAATGGTGGGGTTTTGATTTCTGTGTTCTAAATTTCTAATCCATTTTCTCTACCTGTATTTTTATTTTTGCCCATTACATTTCATTCCCTTTTCTTTACATTTTATCACCCTATTAATCTCTATTCTGTAAACCCAGTCCAAACAATTACCCATAGCAGCTATGTAAAAGTGATTTTCCTTGATACCTAACAAAATTGAATGGAAAGGGCTGTAGCAATAAATTAATTATGTATGACCTCATTACCTCCTCAAATTTATGATTCTCCTCCAACACAGATCTCAATTTACAACCAGCAATGTAAATATCTTTTTCAAGTTTCTGTCTATCTTCTCCATGTCTTTTAAGCTGGAATATAGCTTCATCTCTTTTCTTTTTCAAATCTTTTTTAAGTTTCTCCTGGAAATAAAATAAATCATGTAATCCAGTTATATATTGACCAATTTTCTTGAGATAGGTTATTTATTAAGATGGCTGTTTAAATTCCAGTGGCAGCTATTACATGCATATTCAGGATGAGAACTAGTTGATTGAATATTATTATGAAGTTTTCTTTGGACTTGATTGACACATTGAGCAGGATTTTTAATATGCCTACCAGTCTTAGCAGATAAGCAGCAAATACTAGTTTTGAAGACTTTGGATTGACCTTGCAGGGTAAAACCAATGACCATATACACTAGTGGCAAATATGCTAACATGAAATGAATTTGTAACAACAGCCTTATCTAAAATTGTTAGCTATCGAGATTTTAATGAGTCTGAATCACTCACCTTTTATCTATGCATAATACTAATTTAAAATCTGAATGTAAGTAAAATAAAACTTAGAAAATATAAAAGTATTATGTTAAAATAACCAATATCAAAATAATGTCGTCAGATTTTTCCTTTAATCCTACCGGTATGTTTTAATTTCTGCTTTTAAACATTTACCCAGAATGCATTGGATTCTGACACGTTGAAGTGACCTTACCCTTGGTTCTGTCATTTGTTGTTTTTTCATTGTATCTTTGTGGATGCTGTCTTCTAACTGAGATTTTTTCTGTCTCATCTCTGTAATAATCATTTACATGCATACAAAAAAAATCCAATTTTATAAAAAGTATATAAATATTCAATTTGTTTATTGTTAATACTTGCTAGTTAAATTATATCACTTAACATAATACAAATGAATGTATGTATCATTTTTCTAGCAATTAGTGTTTTCCTGTCTTTGACAAGTTAGTGATTACATATTTACATATGAAATGGGAGCACCTCATTTAACTTTTAAGTTCATGCCACATGAAGGCAACTTTTGAATCTTGAGGTGTTTTTTAAAATGTTAAAATTTCAGGGGGAAATCTCACATAGTTAGCATGGTTAACATGCAAAGTAATTGTTAAAATTGTTGATTACAACAAAAACCATTAATACAATGTATATATACATTTTTCAATGAGTTCTTTTAGGAGTTAAGATTTTTATTTTATCATATTCTATAGATAGTTTTCCAATCATGCTGTAATATCTGTTACTCCCATGGTAACAGTTTAAACTTTTGTCAAACCAGGAAATCTAGCAAGGACAGACTATAAACTATTCAACGTTGGTTATAAATCTGCAAAGTAATAACTTTTCATGACCTCCACCAATAACTTTCTAACTAAGTTCCTTGTATTTATAAAATCTTGAACTAAAACAACATGTTTGTCTATAAAAAACAGTCATAAAAGACATAATGTCTTATATCCTTGAACTGTGGTTTTCCCTGAATAACTTGGCTATGTCTGACTTATTTGAAGTGAAATTCAATGTAGAAATCAGCCTATTATTGTACATGTAATATGATGTAATACATTTTGTGATTTTCTTATTTTTTCTCTTTCTACAAGTTCTTTTAGATTTTCAATATTGAAGCAATCATAATGACAACATTTAACAGACAATATATTACCCCATATTCAAAAATGCCAACATTTATCAGATAATTTGTAACGCCCAACCCAAAATGGCAACATTTATTAGACAGTCTGTTATGCCCAACCCAACAATGCCAACATTTATAAAACAATCTGTTACGCCCAACCCAAAAATGCCAACATTTGTCAGACAATTTGTTACGCCCAACCCAAAACGTAAACTTTTATCAGAAAGTTTGTTAAGCCCAACCAAGAATGGCAACATTTATCAAAATATTATTGCATCCAAATCAACAATGACAACATTAATTGAACAATTTCCTTATCCCATCCCACATTTATCAACCAAATAGTTGTACCCAATCCAGCAAAAACAAACTTTATCAATCATTTAGATAAGACAAACCAAACTGGAGACTCTCAAGAGCCTGTCGCTCACCTTTATTTACTGTTGTTTTGGAGAAAAAAAAATAACAATTAATAGTATTAGATACCTTAATAATAATTGAGGCCAAGTTTGGTTTAATATGTCCTAGTAGTTAAATCAAAATCAGGTCATCCCATTGTAGTCTTGCAGTAGTTATAATTATTTGTGACCATTTAAAATTGTTTAATTTTCCCTTAGACTTCTATAGTGAACCCCTATGTTCTATTTTTAGCCATGGCGGCCATGTTGGTTGGATGACAAGACCATTAGATACACTATTTCTGATTTAAAATTTGAAGTATGGAAGTTCCAAACCTTGTAGTACAATTTCATTGAGATCCATTCCATACCCTTAAACACAAGTTACTGTCTGGAAAGTCATAAAATGCTTGTTTTTGACCCCTTTTTTACTCTTTTTCCTGAACATTTGGGGCAACTACACCAAAAAACTCGATCCCAGACTTCTCTTTGTAATCTGGAAACTTGTGATACACTTTCACACAAGTTATTGTCTGGAAACTACAAAAATGCTTGTTTTTGGCTCCTTATTCCTAACTGTTCGTACCATAACCCCAAAATCAATCCCAACCTCCCTTTTGTGGTATTGAACCTTCTGACAAAAATTCATAGAGATCCATTCAATTAAACTAAAGTTATTGTCTGGATACTTAATATGTCTTCAGATGACAATGAAGACATGACAGCATTATACAAACATATTTTTTTTTGCAGTGGAATAAAAATAGATGTTGCATCCAACCCTTTAGTGACAATATTTCTAAAACAAGTCGTTGCACCCAACCAACAATGACAAAATTTACCCGACAAGTTGTTGCATACAACCTCATAACAACATTATTTCCTTAACAATTTGTTGGGCCCAATAATACAGTGACAACATTTTCCACACACATGCAAAGTTAGCAGAATTTTAATACATAGCTGGTATGTGATACTATAACTATTCCACAGCTGTCTTAGGGGACTTTATCACTGTGGCTCAAATGATACTATAAATAAATCACACACACACACAGCACACTCTACCATCTGAACCTATGTGACGTTTCTATAGAAACAGAGACAGTATCAACATACTAGCTATGCTACGTTTTAGCACATCGTATTCATTAGTGCGATTCTCAAAAAACTTCTCTAGATCTTCATAAGCTGGGGTCTTCTCTTCAATATCATTCTTCCTATCAATAATAGCACGCTCCATTTCTGCAATCTCTTGCTGAAATACAAAATATGTAGGAAATAAATAATATTGTTCTGTTTAAGAGTAATTTCTCGCAACTTGATTTGCTGATATTGTTTTCATAAATTTCAGTACAATTTTTTATTACATCAATTGCAAATATCTCCCTGATACCAATGACATGACCTCATAAAAAAAAGTTTTAAGCTGCACCTACGATAGTAGAGGGGCATTATGCTTTCTGGTCTGTGGATCTAATCCTTTGTTTGTTTGTTTATTTGTTCATTTGTCCTGCTTCAGGTTAAAGTTTTTGGTCAAGGTAGTTTTTGATGCAGTTGAAGTCCAATCAGCTTGAAACTTAGTATACATGTTACCTATGATATAATCTTTTTAATTTTACTGCCAAGTAAGATTTTTTATCTCAATTTCATGGTCCACTTCAAATAGAAGTATTAGATTAAATATCTAAATCTATTTGGTTGCTATTGTCCTAATTATTGAATTTGAATATAAAAATATTGAATATATTAAAATCAGGATAAATTCGTTACACAGTGTGCAATTGTCCTAATACAGAATTTATTGGTCCATTAAATTTATATCAGGCTTCAATCTCCTATACAAACAGAGTTGTCGTTCTTTCAACTGTATAAGAGATTGATCATGTTTGACTTCGCCTAATATCAAACTAACCTCATATCTAGCAACTTTATATTTCATAGCATCAAACATGTTCTGGTAGTCATCCTGAGCTTTTGTCAAGTTGCCCTCCAAATCTGTTATTTCTTTTTCATCTTCCTTGAGTTCTTTTTGTAATGATGTTCCCTAAAAATATAGTTTCATAAATAAAATGTCCATTTTACAAATTTTTTTCATATATTTCATCAATGGACTTTCAAAATGAACAATTAAATGATGATCATCTTTGGTCTTACCTCTTCTTTACAATACCAGTAATTTATCCTTTGTCAATCTTTCGAGCTATAATCTCATTTAAGGTTTTGCACACATACATGGCATAATTTAAAAAATCTTGTTACCATGTTATAATCATTTAGAAATTGCACTCAAGAAATCCTAACAACTTATTTTTAAGTAGATTGCCTTTTAAAGGTAGAAGATAAAGATTAATCACTGAAACAGATTTTTAATGTGCTAGGTTACAAGACAAAAGTCCTCAGGAAGACATGTCATCCTATCCGGAAGTTGTATTGACTCATAGCTGACCCATCTGTGTTTTTACTACTTATTGCACTGGCTAAGCAGGCAAACAGCAAATAACCACTTTAAAATGTTTGGTTTGACCTGGCCAGGGTTCTATACACATCTTTGGCACTCTAACAAACACACAACCACAAGACCACCCAGTCTTGCTTTACTGAATTATTGTTCCAATTGTTCAGTCTTTCTGTATGATGATCTATGATTATTTTGATATCTGTGTCAATGACAGACGTAGTTAGTGTTATGCTTTCCATTCATTTTAACTATGTCACACAGCCATGTTACTAAAGTATGGTTTGACAATTTCCTTTAATTCACATATCATCAGGAATGGTGGTCTAGGAATTTTTATGTGTTGTTTTTTTTAATTATCTTTACTTTGGTCAACTTTTAAAGAGTTTTTGAACTAGCCATAATTTTCGTCCCCAAAAAGAGGTGGTTTGCCTTCAAGCTTCTAAAGATCCTAAGAAAATATAGAGGACAAAGTGTTAACCTCATCAGCAAGTTTAAGATGTTGAACTTACCTCATTAGTAAGTTCTAGATGTTGAACTTTTCCATCCTGTATTTGAGTATTCATCTGTGTAAGGAAGGTATGGTTATCCATCTTCATTTCTTCTATGTCTTTAGATACATTGTTTTTCTGGTTCTGTACATTTAACCTATAAGAAAAACCAAATTTGTGGTTTCAAAACCATGTTGTAAACAATGGGGGACAATGAAACAAATCATGCATAAAATCTACATTCATTAATATCTAAAAGAACATACTGCAACAATTTTATTTTATATCATTTATTTATATCATTCATATTTTGATTTGAATTCAAAAATTTCATTCAGATACATGCTGAATTTATGGATTCTATGATTGCAGGTACATTTACTATCATTACACAAATGTGTATGCACTAATATCTTGAAAAACTTTTTAATACTGTCCTATATAATAGGACAGTCAACACAAACAATAAAAAAACACTTTACCTGAAAAAATTGTTTTAATGATAGATATACAATGTATCTGAACTTATAGGTAATTATTCAACTATAAAAGAAAACTTGATATGCCATTAATAAAAGCTATAGGAGATGTATAAATATTTTTTTATACATGCAACTGTAAAAAGGGTAACATCACAAAACTTAAACTGCACTACTAAGAGTTAACTGAAAGATATAACAAATACTACTGAAAATAAAAAGTATATTTATTTTACTTCAAAATATTAATAGCTCAATAAAAACACCATTACATAACTCATCAGATTTTTCTCTCTCACACAAATCAATCCATTACTGGCATTTTCATCATTATTTTTCAGGGTCCATTGTTTTATTTTATGTAACCCTCTTCAAATAAAACTAGATACCATTGAGATAGGAGCAATCTCTGTGGGCCCTGCTGTCAATAACGTGGGGTAAATAAGTTGTATGGATAATCTGATATGAAGCATTATTTGAAGTTATTACATAGTCTCATGTGTGATTTTATTCTAAGATTTTAAGTTAAAACTGATTAATATTCTCAACTTACTTTCATAGTATAATCAGTGGCGGATCCAGAACTTCTTGTAAGGGGGGGCCTGCTCCAGTCACGCTTCAGTGATTCCCTATATAAGCAACCAAATTTTTCCCACGAAAGGGGGGGGGGGGCCTCGGGCCCCCCAGGGCCCCCCTGGATCCGCCTATGATAAAAGTGATATGACTGCATGATGTGAACTCATTGTTGACTACTCTAAGGTGACTTCTGGATATATGGATTGATGTTTGAACAATATGTTAAAAGGTGCTGCCCAATTGATTTTAGAATTATGCCTTCAATATATTATGACCCACCAAGTATAAAGTATGAAATATTAACGGTTCTCAAGAGGTAGAGCGGACACAGTTTGTTAAGAACAACGAACGGATGGACAGACCGATGGACTGACCTTTGACCTAGGATGCATACATTATGACACATTCTCTGGTGTTGGTTAATATATATGTTAAGTTGAAAATGTTTGTCAGGTATAAAGTATGAAATAATAACAGCTGTCCTCTCAAAATATAGTGTGGATCAAATTTGTTAGCGATGGACAGACCAACAGACAGACAGACCTTTGACCAAGGAAGTTGTACATACATCATGACACACCCTCTGGTGTTGGTTAAAATGGATGTCAAGTATAATATTTGAAATCATAACAGTTATCTAGATATGGAGCGGACACGATCTTCACCACAGGACACGGGGTTGTCAACTGAAACCAAAGTTTTTGACCTTGACCTTTGACCTAGGAAGTTGTACATACATCATGACACACCCTCTGGTGTTGGTTAAAATGGATGTCAAGTATAAACTTTGAAATCATAACAGTTCTCAAGATATAGAGCGGACACGATCTTCACCACAGGACACAGGGTTGTAAACTGAAACCACAGTTTTTTTACCTTGACCTTTGACCTAGGAAGTTGTACATACATCATGACACGCCCTCTGGTGGTTGTTAATAAACATGTAAAGTATAAAGTATGAAATCATAATGGTTCTCTAGATATGGAGCGGACACAAAGTTCAAGTGTTACGGACGGACGGACGGACAGACTGATCACTATAGGGTGACCCGCCTGAAGGAGGGACCCTAATAATGCTGATAACAAAAACAAAATTTCACAGGCAAAGCTCAAGATATATAAAAAAGTTTCTATTTTTTTTTCCAATCACACATATTTTTTTTATAAAAAGGTTTGAAAATTGGTTAGTACATACAAATGTCAATGATTTCTATTGTAAACTAAACAATACAATGTCATTATAGTCCATGCAATTATCTACCTTATAATTTGCAAATGCACTGAAAGTCATTACGTTACATCAAAAATGTTATATCATATCCTTAATCTAATATTGAAGATTTATCTAAGACCATTTCCTTCTCTTCACAAAATTATTCAGAGTGATGCATATTTGTTTCAGTGTTAAGAAACTTTTTTGTTGAGTATATTAATTTTTGTAGACCATTTATTTAAAACTCATATAGACCAATTTTCAAATTTTAACATAATAAGCCACCTATCTTATGTAAAAAAGACGGATAAATTTTAATAAATTACCATAATACAGTCTCAAAATTGTTTGTAAAACTATTTCATCTATTCATGTTATTTTTTCAATTTGGCAACCAAAAATTTGATTTCACTGACAGGGATGGAAACCCTGACAGAAACAAGAGGTCATAATAACAAATGAATAACTTTACAATGAGTACTTGCATCAATCATTGTAATGTGAATGAAAAAAGGGTATGTAACATTTTAATTCAGAAGTCTTTTTATTTATTAACTGAAAGTCATTAACTGCTATGACTCAACATCTTAATCTTAGGTCACTGGGTAACATTATTGCTAATGAGACAACTCTTCACAAGAAACCAAATGACACAGAAATTTACACTATAGGTCACAGCACAGCCTTTAACAATGAGCAAAGCCCAATAAAGTCTATCTCAAAACGATCTGTATATGCTGATGGTTAAAATGGAAAATTGTAATTTAGAGATATTAACAGTTCAAAGATTAGCACATCTCACACTATTTTAATTATAATTCAGCATTTAAAACTACAAATCACAAAATACATGTTATAAATTCTATTCATGCAATAAAATTAAAATTGACAAAACACTCACATACTTTTATGCATGCAATAAAATGTTAAGTAAAAATGTTCATTCTCTTTATTAATGAGCAGCATTTTTCAATATATGCAATGAAAATTCTTATTATTTTTCATCACAACAGCATTTGTTATCCTTACATGAGCATCATGCCACCTTACCCAAGGGACTCAAATTTCTTCTTTTGTCTGTCTTTTTCCTCTGTTCTTTTTTCTAATGCTTGTCTTATATAACAATAGAATACAAATGAGAAAATATGCCTTAATTTTGTATTCCATGTTTTCAAAAATAAACTCTTTTCAACATGGAAAAAATGTCAACCATTCATCTATACAGTCAAATTAGGACAATTTTAATTCTATGTAAAAAAAATCATAAAGCACTTATTTAAGAATTTAAATTGCAAGTATAAAAAAATTGCATTGAATACTTCACTTTTTAATTTTTTTTTTACTCTTAATCAGCTTGCTATAGTTAGAAAGGCTATGCTGAACTTAAGAATATAACATGCAATTGCTTGTTTTGTTTCATTTAAACACTAAATAAAATTGAACAGTGGAACAAACTAAACATTTCAATTTTTCAATTTTTCAATTGAAACTGCAGTTTAAAAAAACTTAGTTTTGATTAGATATAAGAAAAAATTGCACCTATATAGCAGAAGGCTTACACTTCTTAAAAAATGGTTACAAAACACTCACATTTAATGCACATAAAAAATGACAGCTATAACAGCTTCAAACCTAGTTCTTAATAATTGACCAAGAGCTATGATTACTTGTTTCTTCAAAACAGATGTTTTTATAATTCTTACCCAAACATAGTTAGTTCAAATACTAATGCAAAATCATTAACATACAATGTCTCACAATATAAAACTACATGTACTGTTCTATAAAAAAATATATAGTAGTGTATGGAATAAAAGTTATGTTGCATATAATAATTAACATTCTACAACTCTTAGCAGCTAAAAGAAAAGAAAGGTTAGTTGAACACATAAGAAAATTAGCAATCAACCCTGGATTATGCATCACAAAGTCTGAAACACACTATAAAATAAATGATAAATAGATGTAAGTGTTATACAGCTTATATTTGGGATTTTCAAACATTCAATCATTGGAATACTTGATATAGATGGATTACCTACAAGCCTATACATGTCTATAAAGAAAACTTATTAAATCGCTTGCTCACACTTTATTATAGTTATTTGCTATGACACCTGTGGTTATATATTTTGTTATGACATAAGGCATATCCACAGATTATAAGTTGGACTCTACAGAATACACATATAGCCATATGAATTTGTGTATAAAACACTTGTTAGTTTCATTTTTACAAACTTTTATTGACAAAAGCCTGGTAACAACTGTTAATGTTGCTGGGGCATGGTCACACTATTAGTCTGATACGATATAGCTCCGTCACCAACCTTACCGTGGAGGAGAAGGTGTGGGTGTAAGGGATGGTTCAGAATATAACCTAACAAACTCTTGCTCTTTGTTCTTCTTCTTCTCTGCTATTTGCTTCTCAATAAGTTTTTCAAATGTCTCTCTATGTTATTAGAAAATATGACACACTAATGGGGTTACAAAATATGTTTCCCTTATTACAATTCTTTTTTTGTAATTTCTTTTGTGATGCAAGTCTTTAAGTCACAGAATATAAATAAAATGTGTATGCAGATTACTTATGGAAAACTATTATCATGTGCATGCAGAGCGTAGTGAAAAGTGCATGCATGTCTAGTAGTAGTGAAGTGCAAATCTACATGCAGTGCGATTAATAATAAAAAACTTCTTATAACTAGTTTTGCTCTATAACATGCAATGAGATAAAAAAAAAATACACGTTTGTTTTTTAACAGTAAAAACTGTATTTACTAAGTGCATGCAATTAAATGAATCTCAATCTTTCCCTCATATTACCTTTCTTTTCTTTCTTTATTCAGCTGCTCTCTGAATTCTTCTATCTGTTGGTTAAGTTGTGCAAGGACTGCCCTAAAAGTAATGATTGATAAAATCAATGCATTAATTTGACAAATACAAGGATGTTAAAAAATATCTATTTCCTAAATTCATAACCTAAAACAGAGACAATAGTTTATATGAGTAAGTTTTGTTTCTTCATCTTGTGATTCTTTATAAAGTGCACTTCAAAGTAGTTTTAGAAGCAAAACGAAAAATCTAAAAACAGTATCATTGTGTGATACACTAGCTTTACTTACAACACTAATGGTTTCTGCAACAATTCATAACATTGAAAACTGTAAGCTGTTGGTTAATCATCAATCAATGGATAGCAATTTTCATGAATTTAATGGGAACATCTGAACCATTAATTCAAATGTTCAACAAATTTCAAGTTTGTATAAGGCTTGCATGAAGCCTTTAGCAAAACTACTAAATTAAATGTTCACACAAAATATAATTTTCACAAATGAATTCACAGTAGGTAATGGACTTCTGCAGTAATAATTACAATTTAGGATAAAAAAAGGGTAAGTGAATGATGTGGTCATGCAGAAGGAGGTGTAAATTTAAACACACAACATCATTTGAATAACATTTTTTTTCACACTGCTCACGTTTGTAGTGAAAACCCCAGAATACAAATACAATCTGAGTGGGACAGACGACATACCACAATAATTTGGTGAAGAAATCAAATTCTAGCGACTGTAACTTGTAATATTTTCAATCACTTGACAATGTCTTTTTATATACGACTAACACATTTAGAATTAAAATAAAAATTGAAGTTAGTAAAGGAAAAGTAATTTCATCACCATTTCAAAAGTTGATTCACAACTGGACTTCATTGTTTTTTGTAACTTTCCCCTTTTCTTAGCTATATCTAAAAAATCTTTAATTTGTTTTGATTATCTCCCTTTGGTACATCCTTTTCTCCCTTTAACATATGATTGTATATAGGTTAATTTTTTTTTGCTGTGAAATATTCCTTACATACTTTAAAGTTTAGACATATAAATTTAAAAATGAAAAGAAGATAGGAACATTAGTGATTACAATGAAGATTACAATCATCCGTTTTCCTAAAAATACCCAGCATGCCTCAGTAGATTCACAGTGTAGGGGTATGACAACAACATGCTCTGGGACTTACTCATCCTCTTCTACTCCCTTCCTAATAAAATTCAGTGTATTGCTTGTAATGAAAACTCATAATATAAACATTTATAAACAAAATCAAAATAAGACTTTTTTAACAACACTTCAATATTCCTGTTTTCATGGACAAATAAATTCATTTCATATGTTAAACCATCATCTTCTGTCATTACACTCACATCTAAAAATAAATGTAATCATAGAAATCGATTTTACTTCAAGTCTGACAGTGTTCTCCCTAAGGCCTTTTAGCACCATGGTAATGTTATGCTATATAATTAGAATGAGAGGCTATCTGAAATTAGTTTTTTGTAGATAATATTATGGATGTGATGCTATAGTTTTCATAAACAAGATGATATTCCATAATTCCCTGCTTACCAGAATGATATAAGAAATTTCAGGAGAACACTGAGGTCATGTTAGGCTCAATACGAGGCAGGTAACGACAAATTTCAAAGGGAAGTAACTTACTTGTGAGATTCAGCAAGACTTTCCATTGTGTCCGCCATTTCTACATTTTCTGCCTGCATCTTACCAACCAGTTCAGCTTTGATACCAAGTTCTCTTTTTTGATCTTGCAAACTATATAAAAAAAAATGTTTTTTGTTTATTTGTTGTGAGTCAAATAATGGCTGGATATAATTTGCTTCTGACAATCATCTGTCTGTCTGTCAACAGATGAAACAGACATTTTACTCTTTTTGCATTCTAATGATTGATTTTGCTTTTGTGTGTTTTTTCTTGTCAATCAACTCTCAAGACTATGAAAAAAAAGACAGGCAGAATGTATATATAAAAGAAGATTATGATGGTATGATTGCCAATGAAACAATTGACACAAGCTTTCTTTACCCACTGTCATACTCTGCGTTGAGTTTGTCAATCCCCTTTTAAACTTTGGAAAAGGGCAGACATAGTGTGAAAGTCAATCCACTGTCAGACTTTGGTACCACATAGGTCAACCACAGTCAACTCCAGGAATCAGGCATTTATTGTTTATCTTTGTTTTTTTTACTGTTTTGCAATCTAGATATCAGAGAGATTTTAAATTTGTTTATACATTCTACTCAGATTGAAACGATAATCTTTTTATCATTATGGTGAGATTTTCAGTTTGTCATTGTAGCCAATTCATTGAGCCTTTAGACAATTGTGCTCAATTACTCTATAATTTGGAATGTTGTCTCATTTTCACATTACAATGTATTCAAAAGAATTTTGAGCAGTGTGTAATTTACATCTCTTGAATTAGGTTAAATTCAAATAACTACATATACTTACGCTCCATCTAAAGCTTTGACTTCCTCATAATCTTCCTGTCTTTGTAACATTTTTTCTTCAAGGTCTAAAAACAGAGAAAAAATTTAAAACACTGATGAAATTGTTACTAACTGTCAATTCAGATAATTTTGCAATGATTATGTCATGTGGGTCATTTGATGCTGCTATAGGGTTTTTGTGCAGAGATTGAAATTCTTGATTTCTTAGCATAAATCTGTCCTTAAGGTTAATTTTTCACCTTTTTCCTATCCATGATTATGATATCTATTAAACATCAAACTTATGCAATGAGATATTTTCAAAATTTGAACTCCCTCTTAATGCAAATAAGGTTTGGTTTATATCAGCAATAGCAGAGATGAGCTGGGTTCTAGAATGTGTGTATAGGTCTGTTGTTTACAAGTTTTTTTCTTGTATTAGAATACAAAGTAATCATTGTCAAAGCTTTATATATCAATTTCTGGAAATTAAAAAAAATATAAAAACTTGCCACTATGCAGTTCAAGCTTTTGTCCTTCAAGTTCATAATTTCTATCATCTTCTCTTTGTGTTTCTGTTTCAAGCTAAAATGACATTATCAATTTTAAATACATAAAGAGTATGCAATCATAAATCAATATTTTATCTATAGGTTTAAAATCAATTCCATGACCTACAACTGAACAATATGAACGTAATGGAACAAATTATCAAACAAATTAAAAAAGTCTGGTATTTAAACTTATAACCAAATTATAAACGTTGCGGTTTTTATTTTTGGTCAATTTGGGGACTAAAGAATTTTTTTTTAAAATTGGGATTAATTTTATTTAGTTAGACATTTTGGAACAGGTAATACATTTGGAAGATTTGGTTCATGATTAAACTATGCTGCTAATGCTATTGGTTGTGTTGTTGTCTGTTTGACACATTTCAATGAGTAAATACACTAAAAAACAGGATAAAATATCATATAGGTGTCATCTAAAATAAATACAACAATCCATTTCATACCTTTTTGAACTTTTTCAGTAAAAGTCTTTCTGTGTCTTCATATTGTTTTTGTAACTTCATATCTTCATTAATTATTGCAACACTGAAAATACAACATTAATATAATTATATAAAAGTTAAAACAAGATTTAGAATAATTATCAGTAGGACATCATGCCCAAATTGCACATATTTGTTCACTGGTTAACTGTATAAATGTAAATTTATTAATGTAATGGTCTCCAATATCATAACAGGAACAAGAGGCTGTCACAACAACAGCAAACCGGATTTATTAACATTTATTTGTGTCCTGTAGTCCAGCAGCTAAGTCCAATATTTTGGGACAATTGATCACTTTATGGTAAAAGCATGAAACTTTGCACAGTGTTAGTTATGATGCTTATAAACATTTTTGGATATGGAGCCATAAAAAAAAATTCCACAATGGCCGCCAATTTCAAAATGGCCGCCAACGGTTAAGAAGCAGAGTCCAAAATTATAGTTTAATTCATCATTTGAAAATAAAAGCACAAAACTTTGCATATTGCTAGTTATGATGATTATTAATCTTTTCTGAATATGGAACAATAAAAAAAAATCCATAATGGCCGCCAATTTTAAAAATGGCCGCCAACAGTCACGAGGCAGAGTCCCAAAATATGGTATAATTTATCATTTGAAAATAAAAGCATAACACTTTGCATATTGCTAGTTATGGTGCTTATTAATCTTTAATGAATATGGAACAATCAAAAATAATTCCATAATGGCCGACAAATTCAAAATGGCCGCCAACAGTTATGAGGCAGAGTAAAAAAAAAATGGTACAATTGATCATTTGAAAATAAAAAGCACAAAACTTTGCATATTGCTAGTTATGATGCTAATTAATCTTTTCTGGATATTGAATAATCAAAAGTAATTCCTTAATGACCGACAAATTCAAAATGGCCGCCAAAAGTCTTATTATCAGAAACTATGTCGGGTATATCTAGAAAGCTATTAGCGTCACTGATACGTCATTTTTAGACGAAACCCGCATCTGGCATACAGAAGTTATCCACAAGGAATATACAAACCAATTTAAGATCAAAGTTTTTACAACATGGCCACTGAAAAGACATTCAGGGTATCAAGTGTAGAATATGACAAACCGACTAAATCATATAATATTGATTGGGCAAATTGCATCCTATGTCAAGAAATTATAGATGAAAAATTTATATGCCCATTTGATTCTCAACGTCTAAATGTTGGTGCTGATTTATCAATCTTTAGCTGACAATATTAAGAAGTTTCATGAATAACGATTGATGCCTGAAGGCATTAATGTGTGCATTGAAAACTTAGATGAGGGATCTGAAATAGCACACTTTCATTGACCGAAAGGCATGTTGGCACAAATCTTGCAACTTAAAACTGAACAGGACAAAATTGAATAGAGCAGAAAAACGAACCTCACATGTGAGGATAGATAAAATAGAATAAAGCAACCACATCTAAAAGAAAACTATACATGATAGCTTTTCCTATCAGTACACCAGTAACCCGTCTGTGTGCTTTTTCCATAATGAAAATAGCCAAGAAGCCCTTCATGAGTCCTCAACATTTCGATAAGATACACGTTTGAGAGATTGTGCAGTAAAATTAAATGACACATTGTTACTTGCAAAGTTAAGAACTGTTGATCTAATTGCACAGGAAGAAAAGTACTACTCTGAATGTTTAGTTTCCTTATATAATCGTGCATCTCGAATGGAAATGAAAAATGATAATGTCGAATCTAAGAAGGAAAGTCAAATCCATGGTACTATTGCATTTTCAGAACTAGTCTCTTATATATATGAAACAATATCATGCGATGAGACCATAAGTGTTTAAAAGTTGTCAGATCTATGTAAACTTTATACGGAAAGAATAACACGTCTACGAGCAGATGTTTCATCTCGAGTTAATAGTACACGACGGAAACAAAGAACTGTATATAATTTCCCTATCTTAGATGCTTACAAACATTTTGGTCTTTTGTGGATAGTTGTCTCATTGGCAATCATACCACATCTTTTTTTTTATAAGGCCTTGAAAACATTATTGCTTTCAAAGATGACATTGGTCCTGCATTGAAGAGAGTCTGATTAGAGGACTTTGATAATAAGTTTGTCAACATATCAAAAGCAGCTAGATTTGTTCGTAAAGATATGTTTGCATCAAATTTATAATTTAAAGCAACCTTCCCAAATGGATGTCAGGAAGTTTCTGTACCCCAGTCATTGCTTTTTTTGTTCAGTATAATTCAGTTTGGACCTTACATTCAGGATCGTTCATAGTCTCAGTCGACATTAACAATAGCACTGTCTGTCTCCTACGACTGAGTGTTAGAAATTTCAACTACCATGGCCAATGATGCTTGTCGTCGTTATGTCCAAGAAGGTATTGTTTGCCCTACCAATCTACTATGAAATGTGTTTACTTAATCTGCTGTAGACAACATTGATCATAATCCAAGCAGTATCTCGTTAAAAAATACATTCCATGGTACAGGTATATCTTTATTCCAACAGATTTCAGAGGATGTTCAAGGCGTTGTTCAAACATTTGACCAATCTGAAACTATGTTGAAATGCCAGTCAAAGAGAGTGCCTCTTTTACCAGAGAGTTATTCAAATCTTCCACCAGCTGTACTAAGATCCAGCAAACCAAATATCCCATTAGTTGAAGGAGAACTTTTAATTGACATGTCCTTAGTTCCAGCTGCATCAAAAGGGGAATTCAAATGGCTGAACAGCTGTGGATAGGATTTGGCATTGAAAAGAACTTCCGATATATTTCAATTCCTGGATTGTTTCTTGATCTAGGACCATTAAAATTGAAAGTCTTTCCACTGTTTCATTCTTTTACCAGTTCTGACACAGTATCAGCTTTTTCTGGGAAAGGTAAGAAATCAGCTTGGGACACATGGTTCGTATATGAGGAGTTGTCAGAAGCATTTCTGCAGGTTATCGAGAATCCAAATGAAGTGGAAATTTTAAAAGTGTCAAAAGTAATAGAACGATATATTGTGCTTTTGTATGATCGGTCTAGTACAGCTAATATGGTGAAACGTAAAATCACAAAAATAAGTTAAGAAAACAGTTATTCACGTAGAAGACAAGAACAATTGACAATATTCCTCCAACACGAGATGCACTTTTTCATTGAACATACGAAACGTGCAGCTTACCAAGGTAGTGTTATTTTGGGCAATTGTCTAGTTGCAAATCCAGGTATGCCTTCACCAGATTTATTTGATAGGCACAAACTCTATGGTATCATTCTGATCTGTGCTTGCTGAAGCTTCAATGTCATACATGTAAATTCTTGGAAGCAGCATTAAAATGCACAGCATTATGAAATTGCTCACCGGACTGTGAAAGAGAAACTGATTAAGACTGTGCTTTCTTTTGATTTTCCTGCATTTGTATAATATTTTAATTATAATTTTGATCTGTTGTTATGTTAAGTAGTTACTTGTGAGTTTTTTTTTTTTATTTCTTATCTCATTTCTTAAAAAAGAAATGCTTTTTGCAATACTGCATATGTTGGATTTTTTTTTCATATCAGGAAAATTGTGAAATTTTCTAAGGTCGTTACCTGTAGCTGTGAAAAAAAAGGACTCGTCAAAGACGCCATTTTGAGTTGTATCGGCCATTTTTATTTCATAGTTAATGTCACCTGTTACATTAAGGAATTAATATGTTTGTATATACATGCTTGTATTGAAATAATTGATCCATTATTTGTTAATTATTTTTATACCATATTTAAAAACAAACGTCAAATTTTCACATGTTAAACGGCGCCATTTTGAATATTGCCGCCATTTTGAAAATATTATCTATGCACCCAGGTATTAATGATTCATTTTAGGCCTTTCTCGATATCAAATTATCCAGTTTCATGGATTTGGTAAGTTTCTAACACACAATGATGGTGTATACATACTAATACTGTCAAACTTATACATTTTGCACGGCATTTTGAATTTGGACGCTATTTTGATGATTTCTGTATTATAAGGTTTAAAAAAATAATAATTGACATATCTTAATTGTATTTCCTTAAGTTTGTGACACCTTCTGAACTCATCAAAATTGGAAGACTTCATCAAGTGAATTATGTTATACTTATGTCGGCCATTTTGAATTTGGCGGCCATATTGGAATTTTTTTTCGTGGCTCCATATCTGAATTTTGTCTATACCCCTTAATCTTTCACTATGCCAAGTTTCATGCTTTTACCATAAAGTGATCAATTATTCTGATATCCGCTGGACTACTGGCAATGTCACAAGAATCATAACTGATGAATGGTGAAAGTGAAAATCGTCAATATCAAATTTGACCTCCATTTTGTCATCAGTATCAACATATTAAAATTTGAAAAGCTTAGATTGAATGGTTCATGAGTAAATGCAACAACGTGAATGGAAATGCCATTTCACGATCTTTCAAGAACCATAACTCCTGAACAGTAAAAGTCAAAATCGTCATTATTGAACTTGGCCTCCATTTTGTCATCAATAACAACATATTAAAATATGGGAAGCTTTGTAGAACAGTTCATGCGTAAATGCACAAACACAACTGGAAACTCTATTTTTCAATCTTTCAAGAACCATAACTCCTGAACGGTAAAAGTCAAAATCCCCATAATTTAACTTGACCTTCATTTAGTTGTCAGTAACAACATATTCAAATTTTAAAAGCTTTGGTTGAACGGTTCATGAGTAAATGCACAGACAACATTTGATTGCCGCCCGCCCACCCGCCCGTACATCCCCAAATCAATAACTGATATTTTTGTCACAAAAATCCGGTTAAAAATTCTAGCACTTAAATGATAAAACTTTACTCAATATTGGGAGTACAAAATGTGTACTAGAAACACAAAATCATGCATATTGATTGGTTGTTTTCTGATTCTGAGTGGGTCTATATGTGTTTTGAGGGTGGGATGAATGTATTTTGAGTGCAAGTAAAAAGTAGTTTATCATAAGTTAATAGCATACCCCTTTTTCCTCAATGCTTCATTTTGTCTGAGTTTATTTGCTAACTGGTCACTTAATTGTCTTTCTTCTGCTTCTAACTTTGCCTTTGAATCCTCATATGTTTGTAAACTCTGTGTAAATAAATAATAACATTGCAATAAAATCAAATTGCTTGAAACTACCATGGAAACATGTTTTTTCCAACCCCAATGTGACAATGAGAAGACAACGAAGAATAAATCAACAGATAATAAATTTATGAGTTGTCTCCCTTGTTATCTTCCATCAAAATCATAAAAAACTATATGGTGCTTAAATTTTCCATACATATCACTGAATCGAATATGTTTACAGATTTATCAAAACAAAGTTGAATTATGTGTTCATTAATATTATACTACTTTTCTCTCTATTTTTCCTTTTTATTAGTTTAATGCAATTTAGAAGCTAAACAGTAAACACCTTACCTTTCTCACAGCATCTAGTTGGCCTTCATTGTCTACCAGTTTTTCATGAATAAGATCTAATTCCCTAGAGAAAAACAATTATGCAATTGTTAAACAAATTCAACAATAAATCTCAATTTTCATAGCTGCAATAGATATGAATAAATATATACATTCATACAGACATATCTGTGGCTGTTAATATTTAGATGTAAATAAACTGTGCATCTATTGCAACATTCATTGAAATCAGATGTGTACATAAAGCCTTTTTTAAATATTAGTTTCTTGTAAATAATTTGGAGTATAGTATGATGTCCATTAACACTGAACTAGTATATAAATTTGTTAAGGGGCCAGTCGAAGGACACCTCCCGGCATTGAAGACCTTTTGGTGACCTTCTGCTGTTGTCTGTTCTATGGTCGGGTTGTCGTCTCTTTGAACACATTCCCCATTTCCATTCTAAATTCTATTGTGAAGAATATGTGAAAAATTCAGACAAAATACAACAAAATGCATCTGCACACCATTAAAAACCTATTTTAGACGTGGAATAGGTGTTTCTATTCAGTTGTTTTTATATTTTTTTGTCATATGTTGAGATAACAAGTTCCAAACAACAACTTACTTTTTCATAACAACATTTTCTTCTTTCTGCATTTTTGTTTTTGAATTTGTGTCTGACTGAAATAAGAAAAAAATATAAAATCAATATAAAATTAAAACAATGTAAATTAACAAAAAATGACATTTTATTCTTTACATGTATTACTTTGAGTGTTCTTAGATTAGTTCTTTGTCTTTTTGTGCATTAATATCCCATTTGATGATTCAAATCTTTGCCTAAGTTTTTTTTTGATAAGCAGAAAAATTACACAAAAATTAATCATCACAAATATTCAAAACTACATCAAGCAAATTAAAAAAAAATGGAAATTAAATCCCTGTGAATAGTAAGGACTAAATGTGAAATAAATTATTCACGAAAAAAAGTTGGTTGACAGTTATTGTTTACATTGTTGTCCTTTAGGTGGAAAGATAAAAAATAAATTGGGACACTTACAACAAGTTGTTTTAGTTTCTTTTTCTCATGTCTTGCTTCTGTTCTTTCATGTATTAAATCTTCTTTCAATTGTAAAATACCATCTTCTAAATCTACAATCTGAAAACAAAAACAAAAACTACAATTAAACACATATAATCCTGCAAACTTCTCAAAATCTCTCTGAGATTGTAAGCACAAAAGCACTACTATAATGAATCATTTATATATGTAATTTTCAATGTCATACTAGAACACACCCGCGAAATCACGGTTATATACAGCTTGTGGACTGTTGTAGGATGATTTTTTTTGGTAAAAGATAGTATGTATGGGAAATTTCATAAAAGGTGTCAACAGCCCTCTCCCTTGTTCAAAAGTCCGATATTTGTTTCCGATCTGTTAAATTCAAATATTTTCGTGTGTCTGGCCTCAGACCACAATTATTCTCCTCCTTTGCTACAATGCTGCTTTTGGTGAAAGTCAAATAAAATTAACAAGTTGCACCGTTTCAAACATGAAATAAATCTAACTGCTTATATATAGACCATTATTAGTCTTATAAAATATGCTTCTAGGACAATCCGTCAGTGTTTTTTTTTTGAGAGCCTCATTAAGATGTCAATGGTAGGATATGCATCATGTATAAATGACTAAGGCTAATTTGAGGGGTGGTCGGAGGGGTCCTGATCCCGAAATCCCGCGCTTAAAACCATGAAATCCAGAGATGCAGAATTAAAAGAAATGCATATCCCGAAATTGAAAAATATATTCCCGGATCCAGTAAGGATCAACCCCTAATCCCGAGCTTAAAAACACACGATCCCGACGCACCGAAAAACGCTCGCCTACTTTTAATCTCTACCTTACTTTCATTTTTGCCAAATCACTATTTTCCCTTTCAACAATAAATTTTTATGCCCCATTTATGGGCATCATGTTTTCAGGCAAGTCTGTCTGTCCGTCCGTCCGTCCGTCCATGTCTGTCCTGCTTCAGGTTAAAGTTTTTGGTCGAGGTAGTTTTAGATGAAGTTAAGCATGTTTTACTTATTTTAATATATATGTAAGTGGTATGACCCCTTAAGTAGTAAACATTTCAAAGAAAACAGTAGACAGAATCAGGGCCGACATGTTATTCTAACATAAAAAGTCCCTGACAGAATACAGTAGTAGTCTCTGTATATTGAAGTAGTATATAATCGTAGTTTACATGTAGATAAACGCGAAAAATAATTATCTTCTCTAAGGAGGTATAATAGTTGTGGTTCTTGCGATCTAAACACCGTGATATGAAACGCGAAAAGTAATTGTCCTCTCTAAGGAGGTATAATAGTTGTGATTATTGCGATCTAAACACCATGATATGGAGAACACTCTGATTGGCTTATTTTTTTCTCTCTATTTTTGTTATCCATCATACGATTGGTTGTACTTGTGTCAAATATTTTACTTATTTTAAATTAATATATATACAACTGGTATGGCCCCTTAAATAGTAAACATTTCAAAGAATACAGAGAGTCTCTATATATCAAAGTATCATAATCGTAGTTTACATGTAGATAAACGCGAAAAATAATTATTGTCCAAAGTTGTGGTTTATTAAGCCCCATGCTATGGAGAACGCTTTGATTGGCTTATTCATTTTTCATAATTTAGTTATCTATCATACGATTGGTTGTATTTGTGCATCTTTCAAACCGGAAATCTAATCTATGACTAAAAGTCAGTCCGATGACGGATTCATATCAGGACTCCTTTTTGGTCGTTTTTCTCCCAAAATAACTCAATCTGAATAATCATAAGAATGGATGACAAATGCAACTTTGCATGTTACCTATAGGACACAGAGGCATGATGAAGCAACACCCAAAATGAGGTCTTCTCGTTTAATAGTATAGATACTATGGTTTTGAACTAGTATATATGTGCCACAAACACAGTGCTAAATGGTATTTAACTCCTTTGAATGCCTGTTTTGAAGTTTAATTTAATATAACGGAGGATTTCATGATGCAGGAAAGGAAATAACTTATTGATCAGGAAAGTTTGTCAGTCTATAAATTTACTTATATGTATAGTCATGCATAACAAACATTCATGTTTGTGTTCAAGGGCAGATAACTTCATGCCATATATACTCAATACATGGTCTTCTACTGTAAGTGTGAAGTTGCTTTATTTCAATAGCTTTCAATATAAACCCTACTTAGTCGAATTTAATAACATTAACAGTACCAAGTTTTCTGTACCAGATGCACATTTCGACAATACATGTCTCTTCAGTGATGCTCGTAGCCAAATTATTGGAAATCCAAAGCTTATGTAAAAGATGAAGAGCTATAAGCCAAAAGTTCCAATTCCGTGAAAGGAATCAGAGCTTTGCATGAGGGAGATACATTCCTTAGATTATAATATTTTTTTAATATTCAAATCTGTAAATGATTAAATGAAAGACTGAAAACTTGGGTAAAAGCAAGAAAATAAATAATATTCAAAGCATGAAACTTACATTCTGGTTTGTCTGTCTCACTTGGTCTCTTGTTTCATTAAGAACAATCTGAAGTCTAAAATAAAATCATGACATGATATTATACTACTTGAATGGGTTTTAAAAAAATTTAGCTATATCTTAAATAATAACTTTTTACTATTAAAGCAAAATAATCATATTTTGGAAACAAGTTTAATAAATTGCAGCTGTCATGGCTTTGGGTTTATAGACATTGTCCTGATTATTTGAACTAAATTTACATAACTGGTACGAACACAAATAATCCCACAAAACTGTACCCAAATACACCAACTTGTGTCCATTTAAATTACACAAGTGGTTCCTGTTGTAAATACGGCGCAAACACAATGCGGGAACGTCACATGTATACTTGGGCATTATATAGATCGATTACATTATTAGAACATGCAACGTTTTATTCCTTAATTCACTTCTTCCCAACAGTTCCAACAACAATAACACAGAAACATATGACAATGAAATTACTCAAGTTGAATTCACAACAACTACACAATAATGTGTACTAATTACAATAAAACAATAATTTGTACCCTTTGTTTTTTGATAGTTACAGTAACAGTTACACACCTCCTTTTCACCTTGAAATTTCAGGTAAAAAAACATTTTGTGATGGTTAGAAAATTTCTAATGAAACTCTGGTAATTTCAATCTGTGTGCAAATTTGCAGTATTTTCATAATTCTATAACACCTTACAAGTGCTAAGATAAGTCAAATTTTGTTTGTTGAAAGATTGAACACACAAACTGTTTAACCAATCACACTAGTTCATCTAATCTCAAACAACATAACTGGTATCAACAAATTATACAACACAACTGAAATACATCAAATTCTTTTTAAAACATACCCAGCTTTCTCTGCCATTTTCTCATTAAGTTCTTGAATGATATCTTCATGTTCCTTTGATGCTGAAATTCTTTCTGGCCTGAAAGAAAAAGATTATTGGGGAATGTTTTATACACAATCTTTCATCTTTAAAAATGTAATTGGAATATCAACCCTGCTGGTACAAGACCTACATGCTGAGCCACATTATGAACATGCTAATTCCCACATTATTCTGACTTCGAGCTGACCAGTTTTTACTTTTACTCCATAATGCTGCTTGCAAAGAAGAAGCAGCAAATTCCAATTAAAAAGTCATTGTTTCTGTGACCTCCCATCCTAGGGAAATGTTGAAATAAACAAGTGAAACTGCGAGCTACTGCTTACTGATGATACCCCCGCCGCAAGTGGATGATATTAATAATGTAAAAATATGCAAGTCTTCGGTAAACAGGAAGTTGTTGAGTGATGAATCTGAAAACACATCACACGGTATAGCTGACTTATATAAATCCTGAAATCAAATTTCAGAAATCCTTGTATTGTAGTTCCTGAGAAAAATGTGACGAAAATTTTCAACTTGGCTATCATGTGTAAAATCATACAAGTGTTCGGTAAACAGGAAGTTGACAAGTGATCAATCTGAAAACGCATCACACGGTATAGCTGACTTAGATAAACCCTGAAACCAAATTTCAAAAATCCTTGTATTGTAGTTCCTGAGAAAAATGTGACGAAAAATATTCATGGGACGGACAGACTAACTGACAGAAGGACAGACAGAGGTAAAACAGTATACCCCCCTTTTTTAAAGCGAGGGTATAATAATGCTACAAGTATTACCCTTTCAAAAAAGACTAGCTGTCTCTTAGCTGATGAAAATGGAAAGTGTTCTTGCTTTGTAGATTAATTTGTTTAGAATAGCCATATGCATCAATCAACAAATTATACCACACATGCTACCAAACTCCACAAGATTCGGCTATTTATAGATTAAAGTTACCTGTGTACCAATATTATGAATATGCATGATTAATGACCAGGCAAAATCTAATTACTAAAATAGAGGGGACAAATCTGATACTCTACGGGATTGAAGGACATTTACTAGGTTTGAATTGTCCTAACCAATCAATAAACTTTTGATTATTCACGTCTAGTAATATCTTCCAATCAGGTAGGATGAAGCATTCACGCACCGAATGTCCATCGTTCAATTCTTAATATCATCTCCCAGGAGACGATAATCAAAATTTAAAATGCTAGCTTTTTGTTTTTGCGAAAAACTTTCTTGACACAATTTTGCAATAATTAAAAGATCCAAAAAATGTGTGACTTTAAACTAGCTCTATGGAAATTAAATGGAGTTAACCATTTGCAATAAAAGATGGTAAACACATTAATGGTTTATGTAATAAGTCCAGTAAGTCAAACTTACAGTAAGGTACTATAATCACCCTCCAAGTCATGTTGTCTCTCCTCTAGATATTTTATATTGTTATTTATAGATTCTAACTTCTTTTTCAAATTGTCTAAAGCCTCAGCATTGTCCTGTCTTGCTGAATATACAGCTTCTACAATCATAAAAAAGATCATACTTTTAGTGCTGTCATATCTTTGATAATTCAATAATTAGACACACATGTAATTCTTCTAAAATAATCATGAAATTGTTAAAAAAAATTGGTCTTATTTGTAGAACATGAATTCTTCTTATTTTTATTATTTTTTATTGTTTCTGCAATAAATTGAAATTTTTAAAAATTATTCTTTACATTTAAAAAGCAAAAATTTGAACTTAATTAATATTCTTAGTTTTCTACAGTTTATTTGGACATGAAATTCATCTTCAATGTCTATGTTACCTTTTATCTCAGATTTAATTGATGGTGGTAGGAACTGTAATTTATGTCTGAGAATACTGGCATGTATTGTTTCTGTTTCTAGTAAATCATGAGCCCCTCTTCTTTCCTTTTCCTGAAAATATAATAATAATAGGGTGAATGAAATAGTTGGTAAAGCAATATTCTACTTAATATATCATGTTATTGTTGGTTTTCTCAAATATTATTTCACCTTTATAATATTAATGAAATAATTATATCATGCTCTATGCTCATTTTACAAGTAACATGGTTAGGTTATATATTTCATACTGAGTCAGATATGTTTTCATAAACATAGAGGATGGTATGATAGAACAATTTCGATTCTAATAGGATAATTTAAAACTTTTGCATCCAAAACCATATTAAAAATCAACTGTTTCAAGATAAACAAAAAGGGAAGAAAACAGATACATATTAAATTACTTTTAAAACGGCTTAAACTAATTTCCTAGCAAGACACACAAACACAAATTTAATGTCCATTTTGTTCTTCAGTGGTGTACCAGAGTAAAACCTGAGGTTGCAATTACAATTGGGAATCAATTGCAGCCCATGTTCTATTGCAATTAGACAGTCTGCACGGATAACTATTAGTCTGATGCCCCAGACTAATAAAATTTTATTGGGACTAGTAAATTTTTGCAAAACCTTATTTGGACCAATAAGAAAAATGTAAGTCTATTGGTCTTCAGACTAGTAGTTAATAAAAGTTTTTGGCGCAGACTGTTAGAACATGGGTTTGATTCTATGGAAAATATAAGAAATAATGTACATGTACATACCAGTTCATGCATGGAATCAATGACTTTGTCTATATTGACAACATCTCTATCCAGAAATCCAAATTCTTCATACTTCATACGATCAGCTGCAAGAAAAATCATTTACTGTGGATTAATTATTATTCCTTGGATACCAATTTTCGTGGCTTTCATGGGTAGAGTCTAACCACAAAATTAAATGTTCAACGAATAACAAATTTTCAATAGGCTTGTATGCAGACTTCAGCAAAACCACGAAATTAAATATCCACGAACATGCAAGTTTTCTTTATCCATGAAAATTTGTACCCCCGAAAATAAATGAATCCACAGTAACATTGTTTTTATGTTTCCAATCTAGTGTTGTTTAAACAAAATAATTTTATAATCCGTGTTTACATCAAGGATTTGTATAGTACATAAATCCTTACTTACAAAAAATGTTATCTACAGAAAACTAAAACCACTGAAGACAAAGCTACATTTGTATGACCAAATGAACAATCATTGGCTATTGAAGTTTTCAAAATTATTTATAAACATGATAAAGATTGTCCTGTACATGTCCATGATCTATGATACACTTAAAGGAAAACACTTACTCTTTCAGATACCAGAATACAGCCAACCTACCACATGTAAGAAAACTACATACAGCCTACAATCTTTAATGTATTCGGGTGGTGCTAAGCTTTGAAATGAGCTACATTGTACGTAAGCAATCATCTTTAAATCAATTCAAGAACTTGATAAATTCTTGGTCTGGCATCTCATGCCAATGTTTTGCCTGCAAGAGCAGTTAATTTCTGTTCATTTTTTTGGTTTAATGCTTTAATTTCAGCATGGCAAATTTATTTTGTTATTTTTTCTATAGTCCGACCTTCTGCTGCTTTGTGCTAATATTAGTTACTAACTAATCTATATGTGCTTTTAATGTGCAAACCATTTTATTTTTGCTTTTTGTGTTTTTATACAATAATTGTAAGTTTCAATGTGTGTTTAATTTGTAGGATGCTTAAAAAACATTTGTGCTGCATGTTTATATACTGATATGAACCCTTGCTTTATACATGTATGTTTAATTTATGTGTGCATGACTTGATATGTATGTTTTGTTATAGTTTAAAAGCTCTTCAGTCAGAGCTTATGTTTGTACTTGTAATGCTTATACAGACTTTAAATAAAGCTTTATGTCTTATAGATATAGGAAGATGTGGTGTGATATTTATGTCTTAAATATTATCTTAATAGACAGTTTTATGTAATTAAAAGCTTGTTCATAAAAATCCAACCATAAATACCTTCAAAACATTTTTTGGAAAAAGATTGATTTTATATGAAATACAATTGTATATACAAAAATATGCAGCTGACAAATACTTTTGGCTTTGTCTGAGATTACTCTGACGTCAAACAGCTGTTTTGCCAGACAAGCTGGGGTGGTGGGATGTCAGAGCTTGTCCCATATCAAAAAGTGGATATTTGCCCGTCCAAAATAAATGCGCTGCTTTGTCGCTTCTGGTGCCAACTAACTGCCTTGGAATTATAAAATTATAAAGATGAAACTTAAATAAATGAAGAGATAAATGGAAAATGAACAAATTGATACCCCACTTATATAATTCCAGTAAGTTGACACCAAAAGCGACGAAGCAGTGCATCTATTTTGGACAGGCAAATATCCACTTTTTGAGATGGGAAAGCTTTGACCTCCCCAGATTGTCTGGCAAAACAGCTGTTGAAAGTCAGAGTTATCTCAGACTACTTTTGGCCATGTTCTATATAATAAAAAAAAAATTCTAAGAAAAGTGGTTGGGTTCACTGATAAATACACAGGCACTTGTTTCTATCCATTGGAAGAACCACTATCAACGTATATTTAGGAGTCAAATACATACATGTCAAGTGACATGATATTCGCGTGTAATACACGCTTTTTCAACGGTTTACACGTGAGGATTTTGTCACATGGCGTGTACACGCTTTTCACCACTTTACACGCAATTACACGCTTTTTCGTTCTTTTCATTTTTTGGTCGTTAGTGATATCGCTATTCTCGGGTTTTTTCCTTATTCGGCGATAAATACCGAAAAAAATCGAAGTAATTGTTTGGCTGCCGTATTGTTTATCTTTCTATATGGACAAACTGTAAAAGGTAAGTAGTTTGTGATTAGTTTTAGCGATTTTGTGACTTTCTTTCAAATTCACTTTATAGGGAAAATGTGCACAGAAAGAGGTCACTTTCAGGGCCTGTACCGTCGTCTAAAGTGCCGATTGTTAAGCCAAAACGATGTGTACGGCAAGATTCAAGATTTATAAATTATATTTTGGAGTTCGAGTTTAAATGATCAAGTAACAAGTAACGCATAATTTGTGCATTCTATGTTGCAATGATAAAAAAAACAATACATGTAAGAGGAGAAATACAATGTAGCTATTTGAATAAGCATTTTAACATGTTTATCTAATGGAAATCAAATTTATAAAACATTTTTCATTTTCAATTTCAGTTTATAATCTAGCCAACATGGCAACAGATTTCTACAGGCCATGGGGATAAAAATATCACAGAACTGTTGGATCAGCTCTCATAGTACCAGCTTTCTTCTGATGAACTACCCAGTTTTAACCAGGCAATAGCAATGGAGCAATGGCAGAGATAATAGATGACATTTTACATTGCCAAAAAAAAAATCATTAGGACATTCTTTCAAATCTTGATGAAGCTAATTCAGTCAAATATCAATTCCTACTGTGGGAGAGCCTTTTCAATTATAAAGATATTGACACTGAATTCTGATCAGAACTTGACTATGTTACACTTGTATTGTGTGCTGTTATCAAATAAATGTAACTAAACTTGAAACTGGCAGTTGTTTTGAATATGTGCCTAGTGGTGGTGCTTTAAAAGCAACATACCTGTAACAGACCACTGTTTAATACAATAAAAGTTCACAGTAGAATATATATATTGTTTTTTTTATATTCACAAATTTGTATGAAATTATGAACTTTACCACATTCATATTAACAAGTCCGCATCTACGTCACGCGTTTTCACACGCTTTTTGACATGTCATGTCATGTCATGACATGATTTCCCATTGTCAGAGGTTGACATGTATGGTCAAATATACGTTGATAGTGGTTCTTCCAATGGATAGAAACAAGTGCCTGTGGATAACTAGTATGTTTTTAAAGAAAAATACAAAAGGAATAAATTTTCAACAGAATATGTAATGTGCATCAATAGGAGATTTTTCAACTTGACCATCATTTCGATAATTTTCTGATAATTTTGAAAATCTCTAATATTTTTTTGCACTGTTTATCACGTTAATAAACTGACAAACGGACTTTACCTAGCTCCAGAAGTCTCTCTACGGCAGCATTGACTTCTGGCATCAAATGCTTTGCAGACATGTTGATAAATTAAATGCAATTAATAACTATCTAGTGATTTAAACTATTCAAAATAATTTTTAATATTACGACTCCATTTTTCAACAAATCTGTTGTCAATGAAATCACCTTCAAAATTAAAGAATTTTAAGGGGTTACACTAATGACTGGACCGAATGACAGGACCGAATGACAGGACCAAATGAAAAATGCTAATAACTTTTTCATTTCTCAAAGGATTGAACTCAAATTTGAAATATAATAAGATTTCATCATTTGATAAATAGATTTAAGAAAAAAAATAAAAAAAATTGTAAGAAACTTTAGAAAACGTGACATGACCAACTCTGATAATGACAGGACCAACACCGAGAATGACAGGACCAAATAAAAATGCTAATAACTTTTTTATTTTTCAAAGGAATTATCTCAGATTTGAAATATAAAATGGTATGTCATATTTTGAAACTAAAATGTTATAAAAAATATAAATTTATTTTCAAAAACTTTCGAAAACGTGCATGACCATCGCTGACTGCCAGGACCAATCTCGACAATGACCGGACCAGATGAAATTGCTAATTTCTCTTTTATTTCTCAAAATATTTTTCTGAAATTTGAAATATAATAAGATTTCATCATTTTATACATAGATTTAAGAAAAAAAATAAAGAAAAAAATTGTAAGAAACTTTAGAAAACGTGACATGACCAACTCTGATAATGACATGACCAACATCGACAATGACAGGACAAAATAAAAATGCTAATAACTTTTTTATTTTTCAAAAGAATTATCTCAGATTTGAAACATAATATGATATGTCACATTTTGAAACATTTATGTTATAAAAAAATATAGATTTATTTTCAAAAACTTTCAAAAACGTGACATGACCATCGCTGACTGACATGACCAACCTCGACAATGACCGGACCAAATGAAATTGCTAATTATTCTTTTTTTTTTCGCAGAATATTTCTCTGAAATTTTAAATTACCATTTCATACATAAATATAAGAAAAAGGTATAAAAAGCTTGCTGAAATGTGACCTGGTTAACGTTGTCAATAACAGGACAATCCTCGACAATTAATGACAGGACCAAATAAAAATGCTAATTATGCATAACATTTGTCAGAATATTCCTCTCAAATTTAAAATAATGACAATTTAGACCATTTTGCACATCATATTAGAAAAATATATATAAAAAAAAAACGTATTGAAAGCTTGCGGTTGTGTGACCTGACCAACATCGGCTACTGATGATCTGGCCAATGAAAAAATCAAAATTTCTTTCTTATTTTAATGAAATTGTTCAGTTCTGATCCATAATTAGTAAGATTATATCTTATAAATACAGGAAAATATATTCTATGGTGGTTAAAAATCTTGACCTAGCTACTTAACGTATGTTGGCAGAGAGTCACAGGTCAAAAAGACACGAATTATCACTATATTTAAGAAAGAGATCTTGAAATATTTATATGTTATTACATATAATCATTTTATATAATATATCAGTTCATTAAACTATAGATAAATTCAGATTTATTGAATTATCATCATATTGACATAATATTTCTTAACATAATGAAGCCCAATTTAAGCCACTTTGGAAAGGTATCAAACCTTTTAAAGTAGTCCGTGAAAATGTTTGATTCAGTGTATTTTATGAAAATATTTAAACTACCAAGAAATCATGCATGCAAGGGTCGGGCACACTTCAAGAAATGTTTATTTGTTTATTATTACTATCAAGATAGACCCTGCATATACTCAAACATACATGGAAATAATTATTTACTGTTCTGAAAATATTAATAAAACAACGACATGAACTATTATGTGATTTTAGTTACTGTCATCACAATCTTTATAGGATTTATCAACTTATTTATGGCTTATGTCACACCTTTTGTTTGTTACCTTATAATTATTTTCAGACGTGTCAGATTATGACCGGTAATTAATATACAAAATATTTTGAATGAATGAATGAATGATCTTTATTCTCATCAAACCAAATACATAGTTATAGAGAAGATATTACAATGATATATATAACATATATAAGATATAGCATGTGTGAAATATCAATTAATATGATAGATATTTACACCAATTTGAAAGATAAATAAACATTTAGTTGTACCAACCAGGAGGATCATAGACTTTCGCAAAAATAGATTTGATAAAGCTACAAAGTTTCTCAGGCTGAGAAGTGCAATATTTCTACAACTCGGTTTAATACAATATTCCAATAAAAAAATCAAATAACGCGGTGGGCGTTCGCAGACCTAACGTTTTCCCCCAGTTAGCTTTTTTCCCTTATTTTCTAAAAACTTTTAAATCATTCAATCTTAATGTGTGTTTTTTAATTATTATTATTAATTTCAAACATGATTTCTATAGTAGGAACTATGGTCATTTCACGTTTTCGCAATAAAAAAAAATCTAGATTTTTTTCTTTAATTGATATATTTTAAATCTGACATAATTTTCTTTTCAAAATTAAAAAGTGAATAGCATTTTTATTTGGTCCTGTCCTTGTCGAGGTTTGTCCTGTCATTGTCAGCGTTGGTCAGGTCACATTACAGCAAGCTTTTAATATTTTTTTCTATGTTATTCCTATCTTTATGTATAAAATGGTTAAATCTGATTATATCTCAAATTTCAGAAAAAATATTTTTTAGAAGTAAAAAGTAATTAGCAATTTCATCTGGTCCTGTCATTGTCGAGGTTGGTCCTGTCAGTCTGCGATGGTCATGTCACGTTTAAACTTTCTATATTTTTATAACATTTATTTTTCAAAATATGACATATTATTTTATATTTCAAATCTGAGATAATTCTTTTGAAAAATAAAAAAGTTATTGGCATTTTTATTTTGTCCTGTCATTGTCGATGTTGGTCATGTCATTATCAGAGTTGGTCATGTCACGTTTTCTAAAGTTTCTTACAATTTTTTTTAATTTTTTTTTCTTAAATCTATGTATAAAATGATGAAATCTTATTATATTTCAAATTTCAGAGAAATATTTTGAGAAATAAAAGAGAAATTAGCAATTTCATCTGGTCCGGTCATTGTCGAGATTGGTCCTGGCAGTCAGCGATGGTCATGTCATGTTTTCGAAAGTTTTTGAAAATAAATTTATATTTTTTATAACATTTTAGTTTCAAAATATGACATACCATTTTATATTTCAAATCTGAGATAATTCCTTTGAAAAATAAAAAAGTTATTAGCATTTTTATTTGGTCCTGTCATTCTCGATGTTGGTCCTGTCATTATCAGAGTTGGTCATGTCACGTTTTCTAAAGTATCTTACAAATTTTTTTACTTTTTTTTCCTTAAATCTATTTATCAAATGATGAAATCTTATTATATTTCAAATTTGAGTTCAATCCTTTGAGAAATGAAAAAGTTATTAGCATTTTTCATTTGGTCCTGTCATTCGGTCCTGTCATTCGGTCCAGTCATTAGTGTAACCCAATTTTAAGGGGAGATAACAATCGAGCACCTGCAATTACCGTAAATGTTCATAAATGTCGCCACACCACAGGCAGTGCCCTTGTGTCAATGTGGGGTTTCTGGGACGACCATTTGATTTTGGGGGGGGGGGGGGGGGGGGGCGCAGGAGCATTTGTTATTGATCGGTTATTTATTTTTGTTAAATAAGAGGACAGATTATTCATTTTCTGCTCTACTGAAGCAAGATTTTTCGTGGGACTAATTATTTTCTCATCTGCCTTGAGGGGTTACATGTATTTCCATTAAAAAGGGTTAACTACGTTATACTAAAACTTATTCAAAATTGATATTTTTTTAAAGATGTTTAATAATTAAAAAAAATATGAAATTTGTTTTTATTGAATGTAAAAAAAACAATATTTATCAGATTTGTGTGATTACACACATTGGAGATTCTTTAAAGAATATTGTGTGTTTTTAAGTAAGTATGAAAAAAACACGCATTTAAATAAAAAAAATGTATGATCATATATTTAGTTTATCAAATTTATATTCATACAAACTGAAAGACATTTAACGGTTGGGATAAGAATTTTCTATTTTCAAATTTCTATTTGAATCAATAATATACGTAAGTGTCCCAGATATTAGACATTTTACTTCCCTGTTCAAATTCCTTTCCGTCAAAATGTTCATGGTAAGAATAATTCAATTGCACATTTATTTAATTAACTAAAATCAAAATTTCATTAAACTCTGGCAATAGTATATCAATACATAAACCAAGAAATCCTTGATTGTTTAAAACAGAAAGTAAAAACATAATAAATGTCCAACACAAGAAAGGGAAATTTTACTTTATTTGATATATTATTTTGACACAGTACAAAAATTTAAAGGAGATAGTACACTCTTTCTTTCTAGATATTTTAATTTCTCAGTGTCACTCCGAGAATGAATTTCGGGTTAGAAATAAAGAGTCTATAATGAGGTCTATAATTTCTCTCAACTTATATCATTCGGTGCAACTTCCTAAATACCCGGATGGACTCTCCAAGATTATACATAGAGTAGATGTTTGACTGATTATTTTTTGTTGTTTATGGTCTCTCTGCTTTTGATTTTCAAAAATGGATAAAATATCATTTAAGTTAACTATCAATTTCAGATATGACCTATTTGTAGATCTAGTAAAGCTGATAATTTTTGCTGTCTGAAGTTTTCTTATGCAAACATGCCTTTTGTACTCAAAACAAAACTAAAAAGGAAGAAGAATGTGTCCATAGTACATAGATGACCCACTCCCATTCTATGTTCAGTGGACCGTGAAATTAATGTCAAAACTCTAAATTGGTGTTTAAATTGGGAAGATCATATCATAGGGACCATATGTATAAAGTTTCAAGTTGATTAGATTTCAATTTTATCAAAAACTGAAAAAAACTACCCTGACCAAAAACTTTGAAAACACTCATATGTAGTATAACGTAATCAGAGATCAATATTTTAATTAGATTGAAAAACACTTTAACCTCCACTAGCACTTTCATTTGCTATGTTTAGCAGACCGCGAAACTGTGATCAAAACTCTAATTGAACATAAGCATAAGAAATGTTATAGCATATGCAATGTGTGAACTAAGTTTCAAATTCAGTGGACTCTAACTTCATCAATAACTAACTTGACCAAAACCTTAAATCTGTAGTGGGACAGACAGTCAGCCAGACGAAAGAACGACTGAACAAAAGAACACAAAAATAATGCCCCCTTGATGGGGATGGGTCATAAAAATCCATCTTAAAGGACAATCACTCATATTAGAAGTTGACATACCTCTTCCATCAAATAGATTTTGTCTTTCTGTCAATCTACGGTTCACTATTATTCTTACAGGGAGCGGACTAACAATTTCTTCTATTTGACCTATTTGTAGATATGTAACTTACTTATTGATCAAATTTGCATTTAAGAAATCTATCTTTTCATTATAGTTTTTAAGATAATGCGTGAAAACAAAACAAAAATGATAAAAGTCGTCATTTAAGTTCCTTCAAGGAGTCAACTGATAATTTTGGATAGCTGCACTTTTGAAGATCTTGTCTTGCTGATCCCTTTTTTTTCTTTTTTTCTTTTTACAGTTTCCTTATAATATATAGCTATAGCAACAAGTTTCAAGTGCAACAAGTTTATTAATACACTCAGGCACATATTGTGTGCAACATAGCATATGTTTTGGGACATGAAGAATCTATTCATAATACTGATTACTTAATACAGTAATAATTTTCGGCAAACTATTTGTTATATAACCCATTCACTCCCGGCATATTCATATTAGAGAGCTTTTATCCATATATTTCAGATGTAAAGAGAAAAAGTAATGGCCTCATCAGTCAACCAACTTTGTACAATTTGCCATGATGATGGAATCTCCAATTCAGCAGTCACATGGTGCACAGAATGTGAGGTTTTATTTTGTGGAGACTGTGAAAAACCTCACAGCAAGTCACATCTGTCTAAAAACCATAAAACCATGTCAGCGGATAATTACCAAAAGTTACCTTCATTCATGCAAGAAATAAGTAGCCAGTGCCAAGACCACAAGAAGAAGTTTGAACTTTACTGTTCTTTCCATGCCTGTCCATGCTGTGTTCAGTGTGTCACTGATAAACACAAGATGTGTCAAGAAATGAAACCTTTGTCAGATATCCTTCAGCAAGTCAAATCATCTGCCTCAGTGCAACTTTTTGAAAAAGATTTAAAGGATGTGAAGGAAAACATAGATACAGCCATAAAGTATCTGCAAACCAGGATCACTACCTCAAATACTCAGAACACCAAAGCCATTGAGAAAATACGGTATATGAGGAAGTCGATTGATGATTACTTAAACAAATTAGAGCAAGACTTACTTAATGATTTAGAGTCTAAATATTCAAAGCTTAAATCGAACATGGCCAGTCTCATGCAACAAATGGAACAGCGAGCCAGTCAGATAAACCAAATGCAGAGTCAGTTTTCCGAAACGACACAATATACTACAGAGCTACAAAGGTTTATTGGTCTAAGAGAGATTGAGAAAATTACATCACAAACGACAAAATATATAGACGATTTAGAAAGTGGAGATCACTTCATTGAAAAAAATCTAGAGGTCAACCTTTCATCTGCTCTACAATCAATTTTACAAGATGTTAATTCATTTGGAATTATCAATATCAATACCACCACTTCTACTCTAAAAATCAAGGCTGGAAGAAAAGATCAAGCCCAGAACTTGATTCCAAAAGTTCCTGGAGTGGAACAAATAAAACCATCCTTGTTGACAAGACTTACAATTCCAAAAGATATAAAGTCTTTAAATATAAATGCCTGTCTTATATTACCTGATGGTCAATTTATAATACTTGATAGCAACAAAAACCAACTACTGCTGTTCAGTAATGATGGCATTTTTATCAGAAAAGTAGTAACATTCACAGAGCGTCCATATGATGGTTGCCTTGTTATGAATAATACAGTGGCTGTCACATTAGGACAAGGAAACCGGACAGTCCTGGTGGATGTAAATACTAGTAAAATTATTCAATCAATTAAACTTTCTCATGCATGTTTTGGAGTAGCAAGTGATGGTAAAACTTTGGTTATCAGTGATAGCGTCAGCCAGTGTGCTACAGTGAATCTGAATGACAAGTCTCATACAATCTTAGAAGGAATGGGAGGACTGTTTCGTATTTCATTATTCCAAGGAAATATCTATGGTACCTATTACAGTGCAAATAAACTTTGCTGTTACAAAGTTACAGGAGAACCTCTGTGGACATTTCAGCATCAATACATTGCCAAACCACGAGGAGTTACATTAGACAAGAATGGTTGTGTTTATATAGCTTCTTCTGGAAACAACAGTATCGTGGTAGTATCACCAGATGGTAAAACCAGCAAGACAATACTATCCGATGCTGATGGAATCAAAACTCCTTATACTATAGACATCAATAGAGAAACTGGAGTGATGATAGTGTCAAGTTATATAAGTGGTGAGAACGAGAAATCGTATGAGACAGCTTTTGTTTATAAAATTTAAAATCTCTTTTATTTTGTCATTTTAAATAGAATTGTTTCTATACATAGTGTTTAATAATTTCAAGGACATTTCATTTTCCTTATTAAGGCATATATTTGTTCACTTTTTCATATATATTTAATAAAGACATTTTTATCTTATCTTTCTGAACACTTAACATATTATTCAAAAAAGGAAACAGTAATAATATGCATCAGAAGGACTTTCAGTTTTTACCTTCATACAAATCAAATAATTTAAATGTCTGAGACTAATATAATTATGTTACATTATAGGCGAGTGACATTCAGACCTAAAAAATATGTTTAACTGCACCGTCATTGGCAATCATACCACATCTTCTTTTTTATATGTACAACTTTGTTCGTTCCATACACTAAATATAATAATTGACCTATTGTTTATAATATCTGAGAACTAGATCAAACAGTAATAAAAAGTGCATGATAGGTTTTTCTTTTTTCCAAAGAATAGACACGATAGATATGGGATCGGTACAATCCTGAAATCCCGGGTCTATTTTTGCCAAATCTTTATTTCCCATGCCTAATATGACAGTATGCTTTTTTGGCAAAATATGTTAATTTAAAATGATTGTATATTGTAAAAGCAACCAGTCTGTTGTGCATATTCTCTGGTTTATTTATACTACAAATGTATAATCTAGTAATTTCAAACAGATTATATGTATATCAAAAACCCTAAAAGACACGTGCCATACTTTGGCTAGTTTGAGCTCAATAGAAGGACAGAAATTTTTCATCAGTTACTTGGAGTATAATATAGTTTCATTATACTTCACGTTAAAATTCCACATATTGATTGGCTTATACAGTGCAAGGACAAGTAGGAAAGCTATCAGATGGGGACAATAGTTGGTAATTTATCAGGAGTGTTATCGATCTATGAGTTTGACTGTCCCTTTGGTAACTTTCGCCCCTCCTTTTTAAGCAGAAACCAACTAGAATCTATTGATGACTCTTCTATGCCTGTTACACGAATTCCTGATTAACAACTTTCTTTCTTTCTTGCAAATGTAAAGGCGGTTGTAACAACTCGAAGTGTAAATGCAAAAAGCAGTAAGTATTGTGTGATTCGAGGTCAATGTTTGTTCACCTGCTCCAACAAATACAAGTATTGTCATTATAGTTTTGTATATGCAGTTATAAGTGTGTTTCATATGGATTCGTAATTGATTTTTTTTTATCATTTGATTAGAAAGATTATACCATGTAAAATATTGTACATGTTATAAGTGAAATTTAGCCTGATTTTGTACAAGTTATAATGTGTACAGGAAGATTTTGTACAGATTACAATTTGTACAAAGTCAAAATACAAATTATAATTTGTACAAAATGATACCTTGAACACAACATATGCATTAATTTCATTTCAATATACTTGACATGTTTCATACAATAGTATATAAGAAACAAACCATGAACATTGACCAATGAACCACCAAAACGAGGTCAAGGTGTGACGATACCTTGCAATCATTCCATACACCAAATATAGAATACCTATTGCATACAGTTTAAGAAAAACATACCAAAACATAAAATCTTAACTTTAACAATTGAACAATGAAAATGAGGTCAAGGTCAGATATCACCTTCCAGTTGGAAATGTACACCTTACAATCCTTTCATACACTAAATATACTAAATCATAATAAGAGAAAAAATAACATTACAAAAGATCTAGATTTTTTTCAAGTAGCCAATGAACTATGTCAAGGACAATGGACATGTGACAGATAAAAACTTTGTAACATAAGGCATAGATATACAAAGTATGAAGCATCCATTTCTTCCACCTTCTAAGGTATAAAGCTTTTAAAAAGTAGGTGAACACCTTCAACGGCACTGCAGAATCAGTATCCCTTTTTTTTAATTTTTGGAGCAGGAATTTCGGATGTTGAGAAATGACCACTGGATGCTGATAAAACAAACCAAAGAGTTTCGTTACCGTGTCAGTTCAAAATCGATCATGCCCTCATGGTTAGTACCTATATCCCCTGTACGATGATACACAGTGATTATTAGGTTTTACAAATGTAAATACATTATCTTTACAAATTTTTATTATAAAATTTTCTTCAACATAAATAAAATTAAAACAATAATCGCTATTTTTTTCTAAATATTTTATGAAAAAAATTATAGTCAACATACATTTTGTACATGTGTTAAAAACATCATAATACCTTTAAACAAAAATTCCTGATGATATCTGTATCTGTTCAAAATAAAAATGTGACAGCTTGATAGCTTTTATTTATTCTTATCATACAGTTTTAGATTTTAATTACTAATTTTTTTCCAAGCATTTTGAATTTGATACTTTTTCACAAATACATTTTTTTAAATGCTAACGTTAAGCTTTGTAAAAAGAATTCAGTGTTCATCTACCTTGATAAATATAATTTACACTGAAATAATAACAACGAACAACTTTTAAAATATAAATGAAACAAATGTACACTTTAACTTTCATACCTAAAACAATTGTCATCATTTATGCAAAGACAAACAAACAATATCTTTTCCTTTAAATATGTGCATTATAATAGGTTTTTTTTCCTTTTAAACAATGTAAAATCATGTTTGGAAAATAATGCCTACAATTCAATGGTGAATACAAAATACAAACATAAATTCAAAGCATGATGTTTGAACTCTTTATATGAAATAAAACTTTCTATATTTATCAAACTCATTGAAAAAAATGTAATTTTACTGAAATCTTCTCTTTTTTCATTCCTTAAGGTAAAAATGTTCATTTATAGCAATAAACATTTTGGATTTCCAATCTGATCTCAATTCACCTGTTTTCTTTCTTTCTTTGACCAAAAGTGAGGTAATCATTCACAGGCACTTGTCTCAAGAAAAAAAATCCTATATACCTTTGTTATATTAAGGTATATAGGAAATTTTTTTTTGAGACAAGTGCCTGTGTAATCATTTCAATAAATGTCTGAAAAAGTCAAAATTCTGAAGTATCATCAACATACAAAGACATCAACTACTTTGAAAATTGAAAATATTTGTCTAACTTTCAAATGTCATAATTATTGATGGTTATTAAATAATGTCATTCAAAAAGGACTATGACCCTGAACTAAGATACATTTTATCCAGACCACAAAATGCTTTACAATAACTAACATATAAGTGGTACAACTGTTTGTTATTTCTTTGTGCTTTCAAGCTCAGAAAATGTTACAGATTAAAATACAAATTGTAATCATTATTACACAATGCAATTCTCAACACACTTTTTTAATTATCAACACACATTGTAATTATAACTACACATTGTAATTGTCACTACACATTGTAATTATCACCAAACATTGTTATTATCACCAATCATACTGATGTTTGTCTGTAGTTCTTTGTCTCTATTATCTTTTTCCCACACATAGCACAAATACCTAAAAAAACCCAGAAACTGGATTCATATATTGAATACTGAATATTTTTGCCATGATGTTTGTTGTCAGTTTATGAGTTTGAATGTCATTTTGCATATTTTTTTTTGCATTGTAAATGACAATGTGGGCATGTTATTTCAGTTTACTCCATCAATGAAGCATTATAAATTGTTATTTTAACATAAATGCAGGTACATGGGAAACCATGTCATGCTCCTACCATCATGTGTCCTTGTTTGGGAACCGTGAAAATATAATCACGTATACAAAGTTTCAAGTGGATGTGACCACAAATTCATTGAAAATAACCTTTACCAAAACCTGATACTGGACGGATTAACGAAAAGAAGGACTTACACACGAAATGAAAGCGCTGCAAGCACTGTAGGCAGTTAACCAAAAACCAAGGCAAACATAATCATGAAAACTGTCAATGTTGCTTCAATTTTTTTGAAAGATTTAAAAGAACAAACATCAAACATTCATATCTAATTGTACATTTATGTTCACTTCAGGTGGTACCCAACACTTTCCCTAAAATTAATTTGGCTCGTTTAATTTTCATAAAACTTTGATAAAGTATTTACTTTGACCCTTTAACAAAATTATAAAAAATTCAAAAAATTTGAACCAAGCGTTTTATCAGAAAAATTACACTGGTGATATAGCAATTTTACAAACACTAATTTTATCATTGAGAAGCTTTACATTGCCTTCACAATGCAACGTTATTAAAACGTTTAGCTGATATGACAGAGTTATCTCCCTGTAGTGTTAGGTACCACCTTAATGAATTAAGTCAAATAATTCATGTTTTATCAAGGTTTTCAATAGCAACGTATATATCAAGTATAATTTTTTTCATGGTCATGAGTCTTGAGTCAGCAGTGGTACAAATTCGCAATGATTGCAGTTCTTCTTATTGATCTTAATTGTTCGTATTAGTTGACTGTTAGTAGTTCCAGTTGACTTTAGTAGGAGCTTGTAAAAGTATGAATGGACTTGCTTCCATGGAAAGAAAACTGAGTTTGTGTTCTACAGTACAAAAGTTATGAGACACAAATCAGACGAATGTTTACTATTACTGGGATCAAAAGACAAGCAAAAATGAAATTCACAAAGTTAAGTCTGTGGCTGCTGTTTTTTTTTTAAACTCATGATCAAATTCATTACAAAATTACTAGATTACAAAAGGAAGACATTTGTAGTAACGGCCCTGTTAAAATAAAAGTGGGATAAGGTTTCCGGAGAAATTATACCTAAATGTAAATGAAATTTTCAGACATTTCAAGTATATTTAAATACTAATTACTATTATACTATTATTATTAAAAAAATTGGGAAGTGTTTCCCGACTTTTTTGGGGAAAAAAGATGAATTTATGAAAATTCTTGTGCCATTTCATACTTTCGATTAGACCTTCTAAGTTATTTATTTTCAATACATTGCAAGTAAGGTAATTTATTTTCAAATAACCACAGACCAAACCATTTATTTTTGTGATTATCAAGGCTGATTTATTTATTTTCAAAATCCTCCAGCCGCCGCCTTCCCCCCCCCCCCCCCGAATATCAAATGGTCGTCCTCTTAGTATCCACAAGCGTACAAAAAATCTTTTGTACGGGTGTGGATCGTAAATGTAGGACAGATAGTCACAGGATAAAAAGTCGCAAACTTTTTTTTTCTGACTATTTCTTTGAATAAAA